>CAUYLG010065448.1:0-88153 GCA_963573385.1 Cacajao melanocephalus | reverse complement strand
CCGGGAATCTCCTACTCTGTGGGCAACAAAAATTCGTCTGAAAGTGCGGCGTCCACTCGCTCTCTGCGCTTTCACTGGGAGCTACAATCCTGAGCTGTTGTTAATCGGCCATCTTGGATCTCTCTCCGGCTGCAGGAACCTTTAATGCCTGCTCTCTGCTTTTCTTCAGTGGACCCCACTTCCTCAGCTGCACCAAGAGATGGAAACGGTTCTGGGTGGAGCAGGACCATCCCCAGGGCTGCCAGGAAATCTGCTGTGAGTGAGGTGCACAAATCCTGGGCACAGTCCACGAGCCTAGTCGATCTTAAAGTTGATTAATAATTGTTGGCACAAAATGTCCCAGTGTGTGAAATCCTGGATAAAAGGAAAAGGAACTGGTGGGCAAGAAGATTCTCGCAGGTGCTGAGCATGCTGCCTCACCAAGGTGGGGAACTGGAGGCACCGTCGTGCTCAGATAGGTGGGCGGAGCTGCAGGGTACATGTGGGAAGACCCCTGCATGGGGCTGGCAGGGAGAGGGTGTCTCCAAGCCCCTGGAAAGCGCACAGGCGATCTCTTGGCTGAGACGGCAGAGTAGCATGTGTTGTTTCTTGCGGAAGCGGGTGTGGGGTCTACATTCTCCCTGAGTATTCAAATGCAGACACCTGTTTGAAAGGTTATACAGATTAGACTGGGGCACAGTGGCTCATGCCTGTAATCCTAGCTCATTTGGAGGCCAAGGCAGAAAGACTGCTTGAAACCAGGAGTTGGTGACCAGCCTGGGCAACAGAGCAAGACCCTTCCTTTCAAAACAATTAGCCAGGCATGGTGATGCATGTCTGCATGTCTGCAGTCCCAGATACTTGGGAGGCTGAGGTGGGACGATTACTTGAGGCTACAGCAAGCTATGATTGCACTGCATCCAGCCTGGGCAAAAGAGCGAGACTCTACAAATAAAATAATTCTTTTTAAAAAAGGTTATGTATATTAGAAACTGAAAAGAAAGCAAGGGATGCCAAGCAAGGCCTGATCTACTTCCTGATTCTAGATGGCAGCTCGTCCAGTGCACGGGGAACTGGCCATATCCTCCCAACTCCAAACTCCATCAACTGGCATGTGCAGACCACAGGCCTAGCCTCCTTCCCACCACTTGGCATCTTCTCCAACTTGGTATGCCTGCTGAACTGCTGCTCAGGATGGCTCAGGGAGCACCGGGTCTGAACAGACTCCTGGCAAACACAGCAATGTGACTGGGTGTCTTATATCTTCTCTTCATAACTAGACTGCATGCTCCTAAGGGCAGGGGCTTCACTGTAAACTTTGCTTATATCTGCAAAGCCCTAATCAGTCACGTACCCTATAGTACCCTATACTACACAGAGTAATCAGCCACTAAGGAGGAATGAGGTATCTGACACCCAGCGAGCTCGGTAAAGACGATGCCATCCGGCTGGCTCCTCTGCAGGTGCCACAGATTGAGCAGCGGAGCTTAGGAACTGAATCCAGAGAAACAAACCACTTGTCAAGGCTGTGCGCTTGGCCCAGGTAGATTCCGCGAGCCAGCGAAATGGGGCTCCATGCACTTCCACAGGTCAGAAGTCACTCAACATTCCAGGGGCTACTCAAATCTCCTTTGAGCCATGTGACCAAGCCCCTCAACTCACTAGCTTTAAATACTTAAAAAAAAAAAAAAAAGGTCATTTATTGAAAGTCAGGATATATTTATTCACAATACCATATTCTTAATGAGACTGTATCAAACCTTATTTGGATGCAATCCAGAACTTAAACAGTTAAGCGCGCACGCACACGCACACCCCCCCCCCCACAAAAGCAAGAAAGACAGCCGTGTCATGTTGCTGGACACTAAAGTAGCTTTTTGAAACCAGCAATTGGTAACTGAAGTCTCCTGGGAGTTAACCCACCTGTGTACACTTAAAAACTAACCTCACCTATGGGAAGTCATACTGAGTTCAAAGAGGGATGATGAGATATTTATATTATTCAATAGTGTGTAAAGTAGACTGCATTAGGTTCCACCATTGATTATACCATTGTCAACTTACAATACGACAATTTAATTTCAAGGCAAACATTCCAGATTTCAACTTTGAGATGAACACATGTGATCTGAGAGACCAGAGCTTTCAAAGTGGAACCTTATCTCTGCTTAAACACCAAAACGTGGCTAAAAACCAATGCAGATGAGCCGATCTCTCACACTGCGAGGCGTTCAGAGTCTCAGCGCAACATAATGCTAATCATTCGATTCAGAGACCAGTCAGCGTCTTATCCTTGACATCAGGTATTTCCTCTCAAAGCAAAATTAATGAATAAACCAGAAATCTTTTATCGCCTTCTGTTGTGTAACAGTTATCCACTCCAGAGGAAGAAACAGGAGGAAATTAAGCAAGTCTATGGCATAAACCACCACTCCTAATCAAACGATGTAAAACAAACACTGTTCTGTGATACAATCAATCCCTGCTCTTTAGATGGATAATGAATAAATACAATGACTCATAAATAGTCATACTTATATTACATTCGCTCTTCCCCTCTTAATAGTTAAGAAATTCTAGGAGTTAGATGGATAGCTCTACTTACATGCAAGATGACTCACAAATTCACAGTGATTCAACGTTTTCTAATTGAAATTAGGCATATGGGGATGACTTTTTAATGTCCATACTATTTTCGAAAAGCAAATTCAATAGGAAATGCAGTAAGGATGTGACATGATACTGTTCAACAAATAATCAAAGTACATTTCATGTACAGCTCTGCTAACAGCAGCTGGAGCATCACACTTCCAAAGAGATTCCAAATTCAACCATTTCTTAATGCCTCCATTCCCTCCTGTTCCAAGCAACAGTCACTGCTCACCACAGAACCATTTCAGCAGCCTTGCATTCACTACCCACTCATGCATCCTGTTCCCCATCCTCTCCAATCACTGTCCACCAGGCAGCCATATATCTAAGGGCATTAACCCCCTGTACCCTTTCAACATATTTAGAACATCAAAATGCATACAGCAAAAGAATACTTTCTCACTTTCAATGTCTATTCTCAAGGATTGTTTCTTAACAACTGACTGTTTAAAGGAAAAAGTCACAACAATGTATTTTAGAATCTATAACATGTAGAAGTAAGATCCATGACAGTGTACACAGGACTTCAAGGGGCAAATGGAAGTTCACAGTAGTGAATCTTGTGTTATATGTGAAGTCACAGAACGCTGTTTTCAATGCAGGTCATGAGACATTAATGATCATATGAGAAATCCTACAGTGACACTGCCCAGTGTGGTAGCAAGTATCTCCAAGTGGCTATTTATATTTAAATGATTTCAAATTGAACATAGTTACATACCCAGTTCCTTCAGTTGCCCGAGCCCCATGTCAAGTGCTCAACAGCTACAAGTGGCCAGTGCCTGCCATACTGGACAGTGTGGACGCAGCACATTCCATTATTTCTGGAATTTCTAACAAAAAGTACTGTGCTGAACAAACTACTTAAACACCGCAGGGAACGTTAGTACCTGCTATCTGCTTTTCTACAGTGGGCTCCACTGCTTCTCTCTTGGAAAGTCAGAGAAAGAGTAAAAGAAACAAAATAACAAAAAATATAAATCAACAGAATACAAAACCGAGAAAATGAATAAACCTGTAACAAGACTGATCTGGAAGGAGGAAGGTGGGAAGTGCCATTCCAGCAATGAAGAAAAGGCAGTGGAATAGCGTCATGATGGCGTGCCCTATAGACCTGAAAAGGACGACTGGATAAGAGAAGATTTAGATAAACAATTAATGCCAATAAACTCAATGACTTAGATAAAACGGACAAATGCTTTGAAAGACAGATAACCAAAACTGAGGCATGAAGAAATTGAAAATCTGAATAGTACTGCATATATTTTTTAAATTAACAACCTTCTCACAAAGAAAACTCCAGGCCCAGATGATATCATTTAAGTACAACAAAATACCAATCCTAAACAAGCAATTTTAAAAAGCAGAAAAAGAAAGAATACATCCATTCATTTTATGAGGCCAGCATTACCCTGATAATAAAGCCTGAAAAAGACAAAAAGTGAAAACAGCAGACCAGTATCCCGTAATTTGTAAAATATTAGCAAATACATAGCCAGCATTATTGGTATATTTATTATTTCTATGTATATAGAAATAATGCTGGAATTACACAAACATGCATACAGAGAGACAGATGTATGCATGCATTTCTCAAAGCAAGTGGCGCTTATCAAAGACAAGCGAGGTCTGCTGAGCATCAGAAAATCAATTACTGCATTTCTCCATATGAACAGAATAAAAGACAGAAACCACATAAACATTACAACAAATGCAAAAAGGCACCTGACAAAATCACACACCCTTCCATAATAAAATTCTCAGCCTACAAGAATAGAAATTCAATGGGAATTTAAAATAATGTGTATTTATATTTAACAGTAAAGTACTGAGTGCTTTAACCCTAAGATCAAGAACAGAGAGTGTTTACTTTCCCGACTCCTGTTGAATACAGTATGGAGACCCTAGCCAGTACAGTAAAGTAAGAAAAAGAAATTAACAGCATACATATTGTAAAGGAAGAAACAAAACTGTCTTCACTCTCAAACGCGATGTTCACGCACAAAGAAGATGCTAAAGAATCCTTGGGCCACTAGAACTAATAAGTTTGTTCAGCAAACTCACAGCATACAAGACAAATTTACAGAAAGCTCCTGTGATTCTCATCACTAGCAAAGAAATATGGGGAATTGAAACTAAAAATACAGCATTTTTAAAGGATAAAAAAAAACACATGAAAAACATATGGATAAATTTTACGTAGAATATATTTAAAAGACTTGTATACCAAAAAAAAAAAAAATGACAAAACCATGCTGAGTTGTATTGAAGAAAATATGGAGCTATACACCACAATCAAAGATCGAAACTCAAAATTGTGAAACAGCTCTGCAAATAGATGTATAGATTGAATGCAATTCAGTGAAAATCATAGGTTTTTCTCTATCAATTAATATGCTTATTCCAAAATGGAAATGCCAGGGACTAAGAAGAGCCAAAACAACTGTGGAAAAAATGAAATTTGGTGACGTTCTACAAGACACCAAGACTTACTACAAAGCTGGGGTGATTAAGTGAGGGCCATGTTGGCATGAGGACAAACAGAAGATGGATAGAACAGAGTCCAGAACCAGAGCTCTGCATACATATCTGGTCATTTGCCAAAAGGCACGACAACTATCCTAAGGATTCGCACTTACCAGCACTCTAAACTTTGATCAGCTGAAATTAAGTCCCAGGTAAATAACACACAGAAATCCAGCTTAAAAAGAAAGCCTTCTAGAAAAGTTTTCTAGGGATATCAAGTAAGTTCTAGAAAATTTAAAAAGTAAATCTATGTTCTTTTTCTTTGAGGACAAGGAGCCTGGCCCTTGGGCATTCTGAGAAATTCTGGAGATGCCTCCAGGCCAGGAATCCCTGGGGTAGTGGCGAATCTCACACAGGAGGCCTCTTCACACCCAGGAGGTTAAATGGCAGGAGGGGTCCTCACAGCAGCAAGTTCAGGGGCTAGAGAGGGTTAACTCTCCCAGGCTCTGGCTCCTCCCATGTGGCCGGTCTCAGTGCTGGAAGGCTGAGTGCTTGAAGCACACTTTGCAGACTATGTATCCCCCAAAGGTCTAATATCCAGAAGCTATAAAAAACTTAAACAAATTAACAAGCAAAAAACAATCAACCCTCTAAAAAAAAGTGGGCAACGGACATGAACAGACAAAAGAACACATATGTATAGCAAGCAAGCAAGCATGTAAAAAAAAGGCTCAATATCACTAATCATTAGAGAAATGCAAATCAAAACCACAATGAGATACCATCTCACACCAGTCAGAATGGCTATTACTAAAAAGTCAAGAAATAACAGATGCAGATGAGGTTGTAGAGAAAAGGGAATGCTTATACGCTGCTGGTGGGAATGTAAATTAGTTTAGCCACTGTGGAAAGCAGTTTGGTGAGTTCTCAAAGAATTTAAACAGAATTACCATTCAATCCACAATCTCAGTATTGGGTATATACCCAAAGGAATATAAATTTTTCTACCATAAAGATACCTGCACGCATATGCTCACTGCAGCACTATACCCAATACCAAAGACACGGACTCAACCTAAATGCCCATCAACGAGAGACTGGATAAATAAAATGCAGTAAATATACACCACAGAATACTATGCAGCCATAATAAAAGAATGAGATCGTGTCCTTTGTGGCAACATGGATGGAACCGGAGGCCACTCAGTATCCTAAGCAAATTAACGCAGGAAAAGAAAACCAAATACCGCAGGTTCTCTCTTAGCAGTGATGCTAATCACTGAGTACACACATGGCCACACAGAAGGGCACAACAGACAATGGTGCCTACTTGAGGGTGAGAGGAGGGTGAGGATGGAAAACCGACCTATCGGGTACTATACTGATCACCTGGATGACGAAATAATCTGCATGCAAAACCCCTGGGACAGGCAAGTTACCCACATAACAAACGTGCACATGTACCCCTGAACCTAAAAAAAAAAAGAGCAAGGTTGACTTCATGCATTCGCTCAGTAAACGGGCAGAAGCTCAGAACCTGGGCTCATCAGGAGAGTGGCCCTGACCACCTCCCTCGGGGGAGCAGGCGGAGAATGAAGAACACAGGCCCAAGCTTCTCTCCAACCTCATCACAATTTACGAGCAGCCAGGAGAGAGTGGGGCATGTTCTTTCCCAGAACACCACTAGAAAATATCACAAAGAAAACAGGGGTTCCCCAGGCTCTAACCTATGGAGACCCACTTCTGCCTAGTTAACAAGACAACTCTCAAAGATGTCTCTAACAGGATTCTAGATGTGTCCTAGTGTAGTGCTACCTGGTTAAGATGGGCAAAGGTGTCAGTGAGGGTCCTTAGGGGAGAGCATGGAGGAAGACAGGGTGCCAGAGACACAACTCCAGGAACCCGGCCAGGCAATGGGGGCCCTGGGAAGATGGCGGGAGGAGGACTCCGATGAGCCCTTGTCGGGAATTTGCAGGGCCTGGACTAAGAAAGCCCCGTCTGCCATTCCAGCTCCGGGGCATGGCTTCTATGCCCCCACTTCCCCTTCAGCACCACCTGGCTGTCTCCTGCTCTGGGCTCCAGAGACCACCTGGAGGCAACCAGCTCTGGCCTTCTTGGCATGGCGGCCTCTCAGGCTCTGCATCTTCACGATGAGCATCGCAGTTCCCCTGAGCCTGCAGCTTTCGGGATTCCTGAGCACCGTGGCAATCCAAACGCCACTCCCTCCACTCTGCTCTCGTTTGCAGATGTGACACGCCAATCAGGGGCAGATCCTGTGAACCTCACATCCTACCTTTCAGGGAACATGTTTGTGCCCAGCTTTTCTAACTGCCAAAGAACTCCACCACAGTCTGCCCTTCCTGCTGCAAACTTCTACACGTGTGATCAGAGGATGGAGGGAAGATGTCCCCACCTGCAAACCAAAGATTCCTCTTTAACACCCAACAGCAGAAGCCTCCTCTCCCTCCCCAGCTTCAGGAAGGAGCCACATTACCGAGACCATTCTTCCTGGTCCCACTGCCCCACCCCCCGCCATGGCGGCTCTTCTTATACCTGGACCCTTCTTGTCTCTTCCCTCAGTCCCTTTATGGTTGAGGTCTCCCTCATGCTAAGGATCCCATCCTCTGATGCCCAGGCCATGTTCTCACAGGAAGGACTGCCAATTGGTGTGCAGTGCCCAGAGACACAAACGCATCCAGTCCCCGCCCACATGGCAGCCTCAGCAGAGATGCTCTCATCCACGCCAACCAAAATGTTAAAAATGCAACCATCCTGCACGCCTGAGATGTGGACAGCGCCTGCACTGGGGCTGAGGGTGAGGAATGATCTGGAGGAGACAGGAAATCTGCTTGGCTGAAGCAGAATCAGACATTCTAGGGAGAGGAACCAGGGACAGCTCCCAACAGAGAGACTTCTGCCTGGTGCTCTCAGATGACTCTGGAGATGATTTGCAGAAGATCCACTTCACGGCTCAGAGATCTGAGTAAAATAACCACCCTCACCCCCACCCCCATCCGGGAGGGAAAGCACAGTGAGAAGGAGAAGAATGAGGCCGTGGTCTCAGGTGCTGTCCAGTGCCGTGCACACCTCGAGGGGGAGGTGTCTGCCCAGACAGGGGCACGCCGGGGGAGGTGGTGGCAGGCGCTCTTCCGCACCCACAGCACCTTCCTTTATAATTAAAATCAAAACACACCTAATTTCTGGACATTAGAAACAACTGGGAAATGATTTTCGCTTAAAATCACAGCTGCCCACAGGCGTTTCATTCCATAGGACGGAAAACGTAGCTTATGCTGAGAGCCAAGAAACAACGATTTCCCCCTCTTCTCCACGCCACCTCCCCGCCCCCCAACATTCCACAAATCCCTACTCAATCAAAAGCATTAAAAATCCACTTCAAAAATCAGCTTTAAGACAGGAAAAAGAAAAAAACAACAATAATTTGAGCTGGGAATGTAAATATGGCGCTGGGAATATGCAAAACACTTTGCAGAAGCTGGAGAAGGAGCTCTCGGAACCCAAGCATTTTAAAGACGGGAGTCTACAGTGCCGGGCCTGAAATGAACAACATACTGAAGTCTGGTGTCAATTTAAATGCATTGAACACCAGAAAAATGCCCCCAACCAAGGCTTCAAACTTGTACAGCACATTTCCACTCAAGCCAACTAGATTGCCTGTCACATCTGACACGGCTCGTCAAAAGTCATCCTTCACTGCTCATGGGCAACATCGAGGTCAAGAGACCAAGTGCAATGGTCCAGCCCATCCCCATTTCTTCCTTCAGAGCAGCAGATATTGAACTCTAAAATGACAAGACGGAGCAGCTTGAAACGGCTGCCAAAGAAGCGAAAGCTGTCCAAGGCCGCTGATCTGAAGGAGAAAAACCAGCTGCCGAGCGCGTGTCAGGGCCGGGATCACACTCTGACAGTCTTACACAAAGAAGCCGGAGTGAGCACAGGGACGTCTGCGGGACCTCAGGTTCTGGCAGCAAAACCAGCGCAGGCTCGGAAAGCTCCAAGATGATCACCAGCAAACCCTAGACCACATGTCCTAAATGACACGTGACGATCAGGTGTGGGGAAAAGAGGGGCTTTGCACTAAGAAAACTGGCTTTTAGAGAGCCCATAACCAGCCTGCAAAAGGAAGGAAATTCTGACATGCGCTACAACACGGATGGACCTTGAGGACATGATGCTCCTCGAAATAAGCCAGTCACAAAAGACAATTACTGTACCGGTTACGTGAAGTCCCTAGAGCAGTCAGACTCATAGAGACAGACAGTAGAAGGGTGGGTGCCAGGGCTGGGGGAGGGGAAGGGGGAGTCTGTGTTCAATGGGGACGGGGTTTCCCTTTGGGAACATGAGGGGCTCCGAGCGCGGGTGGTGTGACGGCTGTGCGACCGTGTGAATGCACCGACGGCCGCTGAGCTGGAGCCTTAAAAATGGCAAAGTTGGGTGTAAATAACACACACATATAATTTTATGTATATTTTACCATAATTGAAAAAACCAAAACACATGTCCACCATGAATTAGCCAAGCCGCAGGCACTGACCGTTCCTTCCAGTTGTGTTCCATGGGCACAAAAGGCATCCAGGTTTTGAGTGGGAGGGGGACTCGGGCAGACTTGCGCTGGCACTGAGGACTCTCAGGACACTGCGTGACGCTGGGCAAAGATGTGCAAGGCACAGAGGGACAGGAGCCATCAGCCTACACCAGCAGCCTTCCACCAGGACTCCTGTGTGCAGCCCAGGAAGGAGGTTCATTTAAATGGTAAATGTTTTAGACCTTTTCATCAGAACACTGAAATTTTATCAAGTTACCAGATAGATGATGGCCCTTTGATGACACACCATGTTTTGAGGGTCAGCCCAACTGTACCCCAGGCCCCAGGGAGGCCGAGAGACAGAGACCTTCTGAGAGGTGGGGGACCTGCCGGGCAGGTCAGGTGCCAGCTTCCCGTCTCTGACAAAACAATCTAGAAACTCGAGGAAAGGGCACCATTTCCTTGCAGCCCAAATCATGTCAAGCCCACCTAAGAACCAAGCATGTGATGTTCAGCTCACAGGCAAAATGTGGATCTAGTACATGTTCCCTGGTTTTGCTTCTTGTGTTAATCATTAGTCAGCAAAGCGTGCTTGTATCTAGCGGATTCCTTCACAATGATTCTCTTAGTTTCATTCTGCATAGCAGGCCTCAGAGACCATCGCTTCATCTCTTCCCTGGTGGACCCAAGATACTAATGAAGATTCTATTTGTACTTGAATTTTCCAAAACAGACCCTTTAGGCCCTGGCTAATCCCCCTTGACCTGATATTCCAAAATAGCTTGGAGCATGTCTTCCCTATCCCAGAATGAACAGGACTGAAAAATGAAATGATGTTTTAGACAGGCCAGCGGCTTAGGAGTCCGTGTCGTGTGTCTGAACTCAGTTGTAACACGGTGAGTAACTGTTTTAAGCAAGGATCAGACAACATTCAGGATGTCACTGCAGCTGTGACCAGAAGCATGCAAGGACAGAGTCTCATGCTCAGGAAGGATGGGCAGAGTCCGCATCGGGTGAGGGGGATGGAAAAGGCAGAGTCCGTTAAAGAGACATAAATCTCTCTCTCTTTAAATATTTTACAGAGATGCCCAAATGAAGACCTCCCTTAACAAGACGACCTGCTTCGTTTTTCTCTGGAACCACCTGTAAGGTCATGTGGGAACAATGCCGTGCGGCCTTGCCTACGGTTCAAAGGTGGGAGTCACCAGCCAGGCTTCAGGAGGAGCGCACTTTCTTCCGGGCATCGCTCCTGTCTCTATGGGGTCACTGCCTGCAAGGCTGTGGGGAAAGAAGACTCTGCATGGCCCGAGCCCCCCATTAACTTGCTTCATGTCATCTCACGCAACAACGAACAGTCCTGGGTATAAAACGAGATGATGATAAAATGTTTTAATTCAAGGCTTTATAAACCAAATATAAAATTCTAACCCCTCCCCCCTCAGCCCCTGCCCCAACCCTCACACGGATTTCCTCCTGAGCCAGGGCTCTCTCTGAAGTCCGCTACCTGCAGGCTCCCTCCACAGTAAGAACTTGCGTCTCCACAATCCTTTATCTTAACCCACGCATCCCTTTCTATTCACTCCAGGTCTTTAGAGAAACTCAACCAGTTGTCAACCAGAAGATTTTTAAATCCACCTATACGCTGGAAGCCCCCCGGGCTTCGAGGTGTCCTGCCTTTCTGAACCAAACCAATGTAGTTCTTAAATGTATCTCATTGAAATCTCACGTCTCCCTAAACATACAAAACCAAGCAGCACCGCAACCACCTTGGGCACATGTTCTCAGGATCTCCTGAGGGCTCTGTCACTGGCCACGGTCACTCATATCTGGCTGTGAATAAACCTCTAAAGAGATTTATAAAGTTTGACTCTTTTCATTGACCACTGAAATTCTGGGCACTTGCCCAGACCTTGTTTCAGGACCTGTGCCTCATCCTCCAGCTCCAGGGGGCTCACAGACAGGTGCATCCTTCATCGCTGCTCTCAAGGGAGAAGCAGCCCATCCAAGGTTACGGTCTTCCCAGAGGGCAGTGGGAGCCAAGGCGTAGGCCCCCTGGCCTCAGTTTGGGATGACTCTCTAGAGTTCCCTGCAGGGCAGGATGAGACCTCAACTGCAGCCAGGTCACAATGCAAGCCACTGCTTCTCCCTTGCCCGATCCTGCAGTATGCACTTCCTTACAGAGTGTATCTTAGGAATATTCCCTGATATGGTTTGGCTCTGTGTCCCCACCCAAACTGGGGACTTGTGATCTTCAGTCTTGAAGGAGGGTCCTGTTGGGAGGTGACTGGGTCACGGAGGCGGATTTCCTCCTTGCTGTTCTCGTGACAGTGAGTGAGTTCTCAGGCGATCTGGTTGTTTGAAAGTGTGTGTGGCACCTCCCTCTTCACTCTCTTTCTTCTTCCTGCTCCAGCCATGAGGACATGCTTGCTTCCCCCTTCACTTTCCACCATGATTTTAAGTTTCCTGGGGCTTCCCCAAAAGCAGAAGCCTGTCCAGCCTGAAGAACTGTGAGTCAATTAAACCTCTTTCCTTCATAAGTTACCCAGTCTCAGTTCCTAGCAGCAGTGTGAGAACGGATGAATACACTCCCCAACAGCCACCTGCATGCAACTCTGCACTTGAGTCTATTTCCAGGCCTCCTCTACTCTATGAGTTGATGTGTTCTTTCATCCTGTGCACCCTAAAGACTGCAAAATAGAACATCCACAAAGGCTGAAATACCAAAGTTTAAGCCAGAATGAGAGGCATAGTTAACTACTGCCCATCATCCTGCTGGTTGGAGCTTTCACATTTGTTCATTCATTCAGGTATCTCATGAGTACATACTTTGTGCCAGACACTGTTCTAGGCCCTAGGGATAGAGCAGTGGGCCAAACAGAGACAGGCTCTGTCTTACTGGAGGTTGCATTCCAGTGAGGGACAGAGGCAGGCAAATGAATGCACTATATGCTAGATGAGGGTTTTGGAAACTTTTGCCTAAAGAGTCAGACGCTACACATATTTTAGATTTGCAGGTCAGACTTTGTTGCAACTACTCAACTCTGCCATTGCAGGGAAAACAGCCATACGAAGTCAAATCTTTATACGTGTATTCCAATAAAATTGTATTTGCAAAACAGGTGGCCAGCCTGAGAGCCATGGTTGGCCAACCCGTTTTAGATGGTGAAAAACAGCAAGGAAAAGTCCAGAAGTGCTATGATGGGGATGAGGAATCGCTATTGCATATGGACAGAGAACTGAAGAAACAAGGGGCCAGCCATGTGCAGGATGGGGGCTCAGGTATTCCAGGCACCTGCAAAGGCCTGGCGGGGGCATACTTAGCAAGTTCCAGAACAGCAAGGAGGGCCACATGGCTGGAGCAGAGTGGTTTGAGGAACTAGAGGAGAAGAGTTTAGAGGGAAAGGGTTGAGTGTTGAGTGGCAGATGACATGGGCCCGACAGGCTGTCTTGAAGCCTTTGGCATTAATACAATGATAGTGATACCTCTGAAGAATAAGGTGCAATTGTCTCGAAAAATCAATATATTCTAATGCTAAAAATAATTTCAAATATTCTAAGCCTTTGAAAAATCCTAATTCAAATATTGACTATATGCTATCTTTAACTGGGATATTTAATATAGACCAAAGCATACTCCAAAATTATCCAAACTATAGTTTACCGTATGTCAAAATACCTCCAAAGCAAAAACACTCAGTATCTGCCTAAAGCTTTCTATTTGCCTCCTTTGCTTTTCAACAGCAAAATCCAAACCACACAGAAGTCACTAGGCATCTGGACGCTTCTGTACTTCCGCCCTCCTTTCTGCTGCCAAGCTCCCGGGCCTTCTTCGAAAGGCTCTGCTCAGATGGCGCCTCTGCCATTGCTGCCTGCTTTCCTCGGTGGTGTCCTCCAGGTGAAATCTCCATGCCACCCCTCCTCTTCCACTCTCCTGGAGCACTTCCTACATCACTCAGGGAAAGCGCTTCCAGCCTCCCACCTCAGAGAGCTCTGAGCAAAGAAGAACCAGGTCTCACTTATCTTGGTCCTGAATGGAAGCATCAGCTTAAAGCCCCAAGCCTAACATACCAGGTGCTCATTCATCATCCCCCAGCCCCAGGGTCTGCAAAGAAGTGGGTTATGCCCCTGGAGCTGCTAAGCCAGCACTGCTCCGAATTCTTCGCCTTGAGTGGCAACACCTACCAGCCTCGGGTTTCCCCCAGCAACCCTCCACCATCCAGCCTCTAGGGACCCTGGATGGTGCCAGAGATTCCATGGAGGAGGGAAAGGTGGTGAGAAGGGCTGCGGACAACCTCCTTCCCTGTGCTACACCCCTCGCTGAACCCTCAGGATCACATCCACCTGCGCCATCACTGTGGCCAAAGGCACTGCCCTGCCCTGGACCGCTTGTTCAAGCCACTCAGCCCAGACCTGCCCAGCAGTGGTAAGAGTGAAGGCTTTGTCTCCATGCCGCCACTGGCAGGTGACATCAGAGAGCAGGCCCCGACAGGGACACGGTGTACTGGCTAAGCATGCTTTAGTTCACTTAAATCAACTGCTACATGTCATTCTAAATAAACAGCAAAGGGAAAAATAAAAGTCACCCCAGTCCGCATTCAGCCCGGGAGGTGAAAGGGAGGAGCTATGCGGATGGCGCCTGAGCCGGGGGTGGGCACGCGCTGGGCCTCCTTCCCCTGGGCACAAAGTTCCTCGACTGTCACTCCACATCTCCCCCCCACTGCTGAAAGAAATCACCAAAAGCAGCTGCGACAATTATTGCACTTAGAAATTTTTTTATGGAATAACATAAAGAAATGGGCAAGAAGGTGAAGGAATAGACTATTAAATAGAAAAACTAAATCGAGGAGCATATAATTATACGCAGAGAGATTATGCCTTATTTTAATATAAATAAAACTTTTTAAGCGTAAGATAAAAAGCCATGCCTCAATACACCAGTTTTCCAACAGAATACATTCAATTCAAATGATTCTCATAATTTCAAAACAAGGTTATTTGCTTTACTTTAGAAGCCTTATTACTTATAGATTTACAGCGGGTGAGAGTGGAAAGGTTCAGTACATCTTGTAATGAGAAATCTGGCCCCACCGACGCAGCTGCGGAGCGGACGTCGAGTTCCTCCCCTCCTTCCTTCCATTCTAATCTAACTCCCTGACTAACTTCGGCAGACCCCTCTGTGGAGGGACTATTTCCACAGTCTGCTCCGGGCTAAACATTCTTCTGTGTATATACTAGTAAATTCAACACCCTCTTTAACATCTGAGAACGAATTACTGACAAGTCATTTTTTGCTCCATATTGCAAGTCAACGTGGCAACCCCGTTTTTTTTCTATTATAAACATGTACTATACCCTGGCTCCCAGTCGTTTTGGATGCTGATACAAGATTCATAATGGCTGTCAGAATCTGCAATTTTCCCTTTTGTTTTATGAGGTCAGGCAATATTACATGCACTGATATATTCCATTTTCCCAGCTGAAAACCTTCTCATTTGAGCCCGACAGGTTGAGGGAGTCATGATTTTGCAACCTCGCATGTGAAACACGGTGCGAGGGGGCAGGTGGCTAACCCCACGTCCTCCTCTTGCTCTTGTCCACTGGCAACAGTAAATTAAACTGTCAAAAATGGAATTGTCCTGTCATCAACAAAGCTATAGCTTCACAAGTATTGCAACATCAGATATATTTCTAATTCTGCATTTCCCTGCACCTGTAATTTCATCAGAAATTCGCACTGGACCATGGTGAGCAGCTGTCCAAGGGACAGTGGCACTGCGAATTCCTTTAGAGGCTTGACATGGCATTTCAAAGACAGAAATTAATCAACAATTTCAGCAATTTGTAATATATATAAAAAGGGTGTTCAGTGTGAGGTCCTGACCTTCAGCAAGACCCTCTAAAAGGGGAGAAATGCTAACGTGGACATGACATGCTGTGCAGTGCAGCGTAAAGAAATGACACACAAGTTATTCTGCAAACAAAACAAAGCAAAACACACACACCCCAGCAGCAGCCAGTCCACGTGAAAATTACTTAATGGCCACAGAGTCAACGGGCCTAGACCACTATTCAGAACGTTGAAGATCAGGAAGACACTTCCTAAATGGTGCTCAGGTAGAAAAGAACTTCTGCCTCTAAGCTAAAATGTTATTCGACAACCCGTTTTCCAAAACCACTTGGATTTCTTCCAGGTAATTCTTCCTGGGGTAGTCCTCCAAGAGAAAAGAAAATGACCACCTTCTTCCTTCTGAGGATTTAAGCGTGGCTCTGATTCTCCTTCCACAATGGCCTACTATTACCATGTCTGCCAGCCCAGGCTTCACTTCCACTAAGTTACTCCCTTGCAAGCTGAACAGAAGTCAAAGCCATCTCCACCTACCTCCCAAACAGGAGGGTGCTAACTCAGAACTCTTGTGAAGCTACTATAGGGCATGAGTCCTCTAAGTTGTCCTAGAAATTTGCAGACAAAACACGGGCTTCCTCAATCCATTTAAAAACTGTAAAGTCACAAGTCTAGTTGTTATTAAATATTGCAATCAAATATTGTTATAGATTATCCCTACAAAAATTCATTGCTTATCAATCATTATGCTCAAGATAGAAAGTTAAATTGAGATGAGGAATCATTTCACAGCTTAATACAGTCAAAGTGACTCAATATTCCTTTATTAATTCTCATTTAATATCACTTTAAATTGCTGCCATTATTATCCTACCGTAGACGAAAGATTCTGTGTAATTAGTCTGTATTAAGCCCTTTTTATTTATAAGGAGCCAAATAAACAAACCCACTTTAATTACCTGGGCTCCACAATATTGATCTGAGCATCAAAATTTAATATGACTTTATTTCAAATTTCCATATGACTAGTATTTAAATTTCTCCCAGCAATAACAATTTTGCAGGCACAAATGACTTTTCATTCAAAGTATGTAAATTACTGCCAAGCGCCGGGCGAGGAGGCCCTCGGTGCCCACAGCATGTTTACAGAGACCTCAGGGGCCTCCCCGCTGCACGCTTTGCTCCCTAATACGGCAGGAAAAGCCACCAATTACCAAAAGAGACAAAAGTCAACGAAGACAGGGAGTCTTCTCCCTCCCAAACCGTGTTCTCTCCCACTTCAGTACACGGTGTTAACGACATACAAATTTTGAGGTCATTAAGTATAAACAGGCACGGAGTGCCAGACAGGCAGGCAGGCAGGATGTGCTCACGTCAGCATTTCAAGTGCCCTCCTAATCCCACAATGCAAGTTTCGGCATTATTGTCTCAATTTAACTTGCATTAGTACCTAGCACCTTGATTACACTGTTGGGTGGTAATCTTCGCCTGCACATGCCATCATTACTTATGTCAAGCCTCTCGAGTTGTTATGAATACTATGTTGTTTTACGAGAGAGAGGAAATTAGTGCCAGTCCCCTAGAGTTTTGGGTGCTTAGCACAGAGGCACTGCGCAGCCCTCGCAAATCCCACAACAAATCCTTGTTTAGTGCCAAATGGAGATAAGGACTTTGCAGCAACGTTGGAGCATAAATAACTCATGTCCCTTTTTATTTGTAAATGTCAAAAAAAAAAATCACCATTCTTTAATGTTGCTTTTCACACACGCATGGCAGAATGGGTGTTTTTAGCCATGCAAGTGCATACCAGTTGAGTAACACATTCTGAATTAACCTGCAAGACCAAGCTAACACACAAAACAAAGAAATGGCCACAACGCCTGTTTGAGAATTACCGTAAAATGCTGTTTTGGATGTATTTTTAATAAAAATGAACTTATCAAATGCAAGGGAAGCATGCACCGGTAGCATGAGCCTTTCCTCGGGAGGACAATAAAGTGGAAAAAAATGTGGCTTCACATGTATTGCATTTTCCATGTTTTTTTAAATATGATCCACTATGCTGTTGAAAAGAATTATTTTCTGGTATTGTGGGGATTTTTGCATTGTCTGTTTATTCTGTTTACACAGCAAATGAAACCTACAATATGAATAGGTGAACTCCCTGGGGAGCAAACGAAATTCAGAAATGATGTACAGATGGGGACAGGGGCCCATGAAAACACAATATAAATTAACGTGCCCTCAACAGTCACATCTGGAATGGAACAGGCCAAATAAATAATTTTGACATTAAAAGAAATTAAAGATCAAGGACCGCAAATAGTAGAATAAGTTTTTTAAAAATAATATCATTAGTTTACACTATGTTTGAAATGGCATTTAAAATAAAATAATCAAATGTGCAGGACAAAACATGAGGCCTGGATGCATTTCCTTTTTTTCTTTCTTTCAATGGCCAGTAATAACCTATTTAAAACATCTTTCCCACAAAAGAATCTCCGTGTATTGCCTTCGTCAAGGGCTCTTATTTAAGAAACAACAAGATGCAGTAAAGTTTTCGCATCCTGAAATTGTTCATGTTTAATTCGGTAAAACATTAAAAAGGAATCTCAGAAGGCAGACAAATAATCCTGTGCCTGCTATGCAGCAGAGACGCCAGGGCCCAAATTTCAGGGTTCAACACCAAAACTGATTCCATTCACTTCTTTTCTCCTGACCCCTTTGCCATCTTTATTTATGCGGCCTGAAGCAGACTAAACAAAAAGAAAATGAAGGCTTTGGCAGTGTCTTTTTCGAGACTGGAGTGAAGGTCTGTTGGAGACATCACTGTGAAAATGATGGTCACAGCCTGAAAGCCAGGGGAAGCCGAGGTGGGGTGCGGGTGGGGCCAGCAGGGGCACCCCGCTCCTCCCAGTAAGCCACCGCAGCCCTCAGCCCCCACAGACAGAGCCACAGGGGGCCACTCCTTTCACTAACCACACCAAGAGAGTGGCTCCTCGACGTGTCCTCAAATGAAGCCAATTTTGAAAAATGGCTTCTGACAGCCCTATAAAACTTGCATGAGGGGACCAAATGGGTGCTCCTGAGCCCACAGACTGACCACAAGTCACACATCTGAGAAAGCACGTTTTCACGACTACTGATGCTGTAAGTGAAGTCCTCTGGAGCCAGGGCAAATTCACTGCCACCAAATCTTCACCGTCCACTGCATATGTAAAGAATTTTTTTTTCAGAAGATAAAATATTTTTCTGAGTGTAACAACAGGCATGACTTATTTCAGAATTAAGTGCTAGGCTCTCTGGTGCTTTGGGAAATGTAAACTACAATTTTTACTCCAAATCCACCATCCACTTCAGTAGCTTGTGCTCTCCAAAGGCCCCGGCAGCCCCTTCAGATGATGAGCGTCTTAGAGAGTGCTTTGGTAAATCATGCAAACAAGGAGGAGGACGGAGACAAAGCCATCCCTCTCCCCATTTCATTCCATCAGTAAATTGATTTATAAACTGCTTGGGGTAGAAAACAAATATCAAACTACAAATGTATAGCACTGACTTCTGAAAAATCTGACCTCCAGCACCCGCAGACACAAGCACACATCAAATCTTCTCAGAGGGCACCGGGCACTCCCAACTCAGGCCTCCAGCCCTCCACTGCTCAGGAGTTAACAAAGGTGAAAACCCGCAGGAGGGCACAGGGTTAATATCTTCAATCTAGGAGTCTGAACAGCAGCCTTGCAAACTACAGAGTAATCTTAGTTTCAAATTACATAAAAATAATTGATTATTTCAATACAGCCCTTAAATAAAAGAAAGTTTTATTCTTCACAGTGTAAGTGCTGGTATTTTTTGTGCCCGACAAGCTGCCCATACAAGAAGCAGTGTGCCTAATATTCTTGCCAACAAAGGCATTTGAAATTAGCAATTGCTTTTAGAAACTTTAATTACAATTTTAAAATGCTATTTCTGCTCTATAATAGATTCCAATTGTTTCAGTATTATCTGGCTTGCAAATAAAATCTACAGTAGATGACAATATTCCCAGGATTAATCACTCTTGAAATTCTAATATGCTCTTGAAATACCAAATAAAAAGACAGCAATGTTGTTGATGTACTGAAAGCTTCTTGCTTTTTGCAGTTTGCTATTATTATGCATATCCAGGTAGAAAGTTAATTAACCCAAAGCTTAAGCTAATTATGATAGCAGAATGCTATCAACCCAACGCGCTCAGTCAGACAGCTGTCCGGAATTTCATTTGCTAATCATTTGTCTTTGGGCTGAGCATATGGTACATTTTCATGCTATCAGAGGAACAACAAACAGCTGAAAATCATTAACTAAAAACAATGTGCATAAAATCAGAAGCAGTTTTTTATACAGCTTTGTGTCAGACAAAAAGCCAGATCCTTGCCCTATAAAAATTAATGATTATTTTGGTTCTTGTCACTTAAAAATTTTAGCTGATAGTGCAATAAATATGTGACAAGAATTTTGGTCGCATCAATTATCTGTTTATATGAGTTTGCAAAAATATTCTAAATTTATAACAAGGGCATTACAATAAATTTGGGGAGAGGCAGTGACACAGGTTCATCTAGGTGCCTAAAGATTTAAAATCAGCTCCTAAGCATGACCTCTTCATTTGCTCTGTGTGGAGCCTTGGTATCCACATGCTAATATCTTAAAGATGACTTTTTAAATTGCCAGGTGAAATGTATGAAATATATTTGCAGACATTCCCGAAGCAGTATGTGACATTTCTGAGGCCATCCAGAAATCTGTGTAGACACCAGAAAGCTGCATCAATCATGGTACAAAGTTCACCTCCATGCTGAAGCTGGGAAGGAAGGAGGGGGAGGGAAGGTGGCAGCCCCCAGGTACCGCCAGGAGCACCCAGGTGTCCTTGGGCACGTGGGGCGCACTCGTCATTCCTTTTCAGATTTGCCTCCCAAGTATCTCGTGCTTCACAAGTCCTAGTTACCTGGAGGCCGAAAGGAGAGGGGGAAGTCCTGCAGCACCCGGCCTGTTTTGTTTTGTATGGCTCTCAACCCTTTGGACTGTGATGCAGATTTTAAGTTCTCACAGCACAGTACAAGAAACTTCCCAAACAAATTTTAACTTCATTCTGGCGAATCTGCTCTCACAAGAGGAGCACACCAATTATCTTTAAGCTCATCTCTGAGTCTTTCTAAACCTACTGGACTCTAAGCTCAGATACTCACATCAGTTTTAAGATCATGTACCCAGAGGTCTCAAATGCCAACCTAGCTTGGAGATTTTAGGAAGCACATTTTTTCTTAAACATGCCTGACTACTGAAGTGACATTCACATTTTCTTGAAATCAGTACTACAATATTAACATTTTTTGCTTAAAAAAAAAGCAATAAAAATGAATATTTTAAATGTATACGATTCTGGATCACATCTGCTAACAAGTTTGAAATTAAAATATTTCTCCCCCAAAGACCAGATCATTTGATCAAAACGAAAACTAGTTCCATAAACTAAAATTAAACTTTCTTCCTTCTTGGGGAAAGCTGAGATTTAACTTTTCGCATGATGTGACATCTGCAACTGTCGCCAGTCAAGGCTCAGCAGAGCCTGATTAATTGTTAGTCTAGGGGGATTTTTGTTGGTCACGGACCAATGAACGACGGGGCATTTCCATGGCTGTAATATACCACTGCGACAATACTCAGCTCTGTTGTCATTGCAGTGGTCACTGGAACAGCAAACCCTCTACCATCACTTCCTTACGTTGCTGTGAGTGTCAAGCAGCCCTGGCCGCCCAGGAGCACTTCTTGCAAAGACCGAGTGTGATGTGGGAAGAGGCTTCCCTGACGGTTTCCCCAAGGGCTTCTGTTATTTATTTTGGACCAAATTAAAATGAATTAGAAGGGACATATGTCCTCTTCCCTACTCCACAGTAACGGAACCCACCAGCTCCCATGGTTGGATTTTGGCCACTGCTGGGGAGGCCTGAATGGATCTCGAGGTGGTCCTACGGTGACGACTTCCACAAAGTTCCCACGTGAGGGGCAGAATCCAGGAAGCCAGAAGCCCCTGAGGTGTTCCCCTTACGCATCACCACACTGCCAGGAAGGCTGGATGCCCTCCTTCCAAGAACAGTGGGAGCCCCCAAAGGTCTGCCCCATGGCTTAGAACCCCTTAAGACAGAGGAGAACGAAGTTGCCAAACCGTCAGGGAACTCTGATGAAACAGAAGATGTCAAGAAACCCCACCCAGTTGCTATTCAGCTTCTGCTGCTGTTCCCACTGCATGCACAAGCCCTGGAAGATAAACAGTATTTGATATGGACCAAGTTTGTACATTACTGTTTGCAAACTGAAAAGGACCTCAGCTGGCTGTTCCACTGGGAAGGCTGAAGCCAAACCTATTACTTTAGTCATAAAGGTTTCATCATTTGCAGCTCAAATGTTGCCGCCTCTTCCCAATGCGTTGAATTTTTCACATCTAAGTTTTTGAGCTAAAAAAAAAAATGCTTTCAGATGAAAAATGCTGGAAAAAAGGAAAGGCATATGGGGGTTACTTAAATCTAGTCCCTAAAATCTTACCCTTCTCTTCCCAAAGGCTACATACTCGACTCTGATATTGATATTAATATTAATTTGTCATTAATACTAATGTCTCACTAACCAACTAGGAGTATTTTGAAATATCCAATTTCTCTGGATAGCGAAACCTGAGGTTCCACTATGAAAAATGTTTTCTAATTACTGCTTGCCAGTAAGCCATCAGACAACACAGCCAGGTTTCCCATTAATTCAGAAGTTTCATACTTGTATGGAAAACTGGCCACATCTGAGTTGGCCACCTCGGCAGGTCACAGCCAATTCCTGCTCTTAGGACACCCACGCAGGCCATTCTGAGGGCAGCCTACGGGGGTGCTAAGAGGCCCTACAGATGTTTACCTCACTTGATTGATTTAATTTTGAAACAAGTAATCCAATGAAAGTACTGGGTGTTGCTCTTGCTAGTTCAGGTAAATTACACTCCTTTAAATTTAATTCAGCTGACGTTTTTCTTTTATCAATACCAACTAGAGTATTAACATTTGCTAAGGGAAATGGGAGAGAAGAACGTGAGGGAAGGGCCAGAGGAAACAAGAGGTAAGTAAGCTGAGGTTATAAAGGACTCTTTAAAAAAAGTGATGTCCCTGTCCAGACAGGCAGCTCAGGGCTGGTGCTCACCGCCTGAAGGGCTCAGAAGCACTGAAGCCATCTGCATGGGGTGTGAGCCCAGGAGGGGCTGTGGGCAAGTTAACTCTCTTTACTTTGTAATATACAAGACAAGCACATCAATAGCCACTGGAAGTGGACACTTCATTATCTCCTAGTTAAGAAGAGAATTTAGGGTTGGCCAGATTCCAGCCATCAATATTCTTATTACTCCCCAGCAGTTCAAAACAAAAATACCAAATAGAGTTTAACTTTATGCTTAGTAATCTGGCAGCACAGTTTGCTTTCTTGCTTGTGGTTTTAGAGTCTTCCAGTTGTGTTTATTCCAGAGCGCAGTTTTCCACTTTAACTTCCTGAACCAGCAGTGCTGCTGCAGGTGCGTGTGGGCCACCAAGGTGACAGCTGACCCTCAGGCAGCACCCAGGACGTGCCAGGCCCGCCCCAGGCCTACCTGACAAGCCTTTACTAGGGAATCTGTCACCTGTGCTATGAGATTAGCACTATCATCCCCTTATACAGATGGAAACTGCCAGAAAGAATAAGTGACTTAAGCAAAGAAGTGGCCCACGCAGGGTTCAATCTCAGGGAGGCTGGCTCCCAAGAGTCTACTCTGAGAAACACGATGCACTCATTACATACTAAAGGAATTCTGAGCACACACTCCAGCAGGGATGCTCCGTGCACCCACCCCAAGGCTAGGCGTGAGAACAGGGTCCTCATCTTCCTCACTGGCCACATTCACAGTGCCTGGAATGCAGCTGGCACACAACGAAGATTTAATGATGCACCAACTCTTGGAGCCCTTCCATACTGAGTCTGGGAGCACTTGGACCGCAGAGCACGCCCGGTGGCAGAGAGCCACTGCCAGCCTCTACCCACTGAACAACCTCTCTCTGAAGCAACACGAAGTCAATGCCACCACCTCCCTAAAAATGCCCTACGCCATTTTTAAAATACAAAAATACCACACCATTATTGAGTCTTTGTGTTTCGACCCCGCAGAGCAGGAGTCAGCAGACACTTCTATAGAGAAGGAGGTAGGAAGTATGCCATGCTTTCCAAGCCCTGGGGGGTTCTCTACTCAATATTCTCTTTATTTCCTACAACCCTTTAAAAATGAAAAAGCCACACTCAGCGTACTGGTCATACAAAAACAGCTGGTGGACAAGATCAGCCTATGGCTGTCATTTGCTAACCCCAGACACAGAGGGGAAGAGCAAAGTTGCCTTGAGGTTTTGGATAATCAAAAGTAAGGGGGTAAGGGAATGGCTAACCAGAATGCCAAATTTCATACATATTTCTTCTCATCAAAAAAGGTTTCAAAGATTTCCTAAACATGGTATCGATGCTTGTTTTTGCATTTTTTTTCTGGATCTGTCTGAAAATTGGTAATAAAAATGACTTAACTGTTTTTTTTCCCCACTCACCAAAACGTGAGTGAACAGAACCCAGCGTGTTTTACTCCATTCTAACTGTAATGTCTCAGAAGTCCCTAAAGGTTCTCAACTGATGCCGGGCTTTCCAGTCGTAGCTCTGCAATTTCACGGGAGGTTGAGATCCAGATGAACTTTTAACCAGAATGCCAACCATAACAATGGTGCAATTTGTAAAGAAGGTTCCTTTGCAGGCTTAGAGCTCAGATGGACTGGATACCCTGGGAAGTGAACTTCCTGACATCCAGCACTGGACGTCCCCTCTCCATGCCGCAGCTCTACCCTCACAAAACCATGAAAGAATAGGTCTGTTGTGCAGAATCTTCTTGCTCATTTATCCTAACAAGCTACAGGAGAGGAAAATCAGATGCAGGTTTAGGGAAAACTCCTAGATCTCCAGCCGAGACCTTCACCCCAGCCCACTAAGCCCCTTTCTCAACCACTGCACCCCACCCCTTCACTCCTACATCCACGGGAGCAGTGTCTGTATATGCCTCATTAAAACCATACCAGCTCCAAAAATGCTGCACTGTCTTTCCTGGCTATCACCCACTGTTAAAATTGGGCTGTGAAAGATAAGACTTAATGCAGGAATATCACCATGACTCCCGAGCAGGGCTGTGGCCTGAAGCGCAAGGACAACCCAGCTGTCCTACTGTACCAAGAGACGGCTCAAGTGAGGGAAATGTATTTCTGCATATCTTGACTCATCAAAAGCAGGTGCAATCCTATCATTTTTGTTGCACATTAGTTGTGAAGGCAAGAAGGCATTGTGATCAACAGACACAGACTCCTTCCACCCAAGCACCGTGGTTCTCCATGGGCTGTCCCCCGCGCCGCCTGGCAGGTACAGCAGGAAGGCAGGCAAGAGCCTCTTTGGTACACACAAGCTCATGCCCGTGAGAATGGTCCGCCTTCATCTTGGTGATACAACCCGAAGGAAGGGTGTGCGTGCTGGGTCTAAACAGAGAAATTCCATACAGAACACTTCTTTCCAAGATCATCTTGGTTTGCTTAGATTTCACTGTGTTTATAAACAATTTATGAACAGTGCAATGAAATGTAAAGTTTTAATCTTTAGTTAACAACTATAATAAATGGAAAAAGAAACTGACTTTCCACATATGACCGAGTTGGGGAGGGGACTGGGATGGTGGATACATTGGAAAAGTCTAGCGTTATTTATACCATCACTCCGTGATATCACACCGATAGCCCAATGCAGAAAATACAATGCTAAAACTCACATAATGTCAACATTTAATTAGAAGGCACACTACCATCACCTGGGCTGGGGCGGGGGCGGGGGCGGCGGGGGGGGGGGGAGAGTAAACGAGGATGTCAGAAGCCCAGTGTATTCACAGCTCCTTCAAGCCTCCATAGTCTGACTCTTGTTCACGCAGCTGAACCCGGCTATAATTCTATAATCAGCTCTTTCTGTAAATAGGTATGTCTTATGTGACTGTCCCTACCCAGTCCCTGCATCATGTCCCCCATGGAAAACTTGTTAGGTGCTTTTCAACAATTAGAATGAACTTCTAAAGGGGTTTCCTTATTCCTTTGCTTGAGTGAAAAGACAGGAGGGATCCCCCATGGCTCGTGACCATTAGCCTGATGACTCCCATTTCTACCTGCAGGATGATCAGACATTCTTAAGTCACCTTGAAAGTCCGCATGAGGAATTTTTAAAATCAGCTGTTGAGCATCTGAAACAGTGACTCCCACTCACAAGGAGGGACACAGATACTTTCAAGCACTTCAGGAACCCTCTGGGTCCTGCCCTAAGAAGAGCATCACCACACACATATCCACGCAGCCAGTCAACACTTTTCATCTGATCCTGGGGAGTTTCAGACCCCCCGAAGACCACCGTGGATCACGGGTTGGGAGATTCTAGTTGAGAGTACGTCTGCGGCATGGGGGATCAGACACCTTTGTTTTCATGGGTGGATGCCACAAAAGCTCGGGATGGACAGCTGGTCACCACAGGGAGGAAGGTGTGTCACAGGCATGAGCAAAGAAGCATGTTTTCTCTAGGAAATTCCAAAAACGTGGAAGAAGGCATCTAAGCGTCCACCTATGAGTCCTGGCTGAGCAGAACAACTTCTAAGATCTGGTTAACATCAAGATGCCCACCGCTGACAGAGGGAACTAAGCGTGTCTGTCTCCTCGAAGGTACCATGGCTGCGCCCTCCTGTGCTGAGGAGAATTCTAGATGCCTCTTTGTGGTGCTGGCCTTTCTGCCTTAGTTTTCCTACAAAAGGACTTGAAATGGTTCAAATGACATCATTCATATATGACGCATGGAATGAAATAATGCTGGATCACAGGGCCCTGGCAAAGACCCGAGAATACGGGGAAAGCCATGAGATCTTAGAAACCGCCCTGCTCAGCCAGGACTCGTAAGGTGAACTGTGAGAGGAGAGGCGCTGCTCTGGCTCCCCTCTCTGCCTCAGGGAAAAGCTCCAAGCGGTCTTCTCCAGCCTGGCAGGGTGCCGGCGAGGAGGGTGTGCCAGCAATGCTCGTTTGAAGGTCACCTGGATGTGTGTAACTCGCAGGGGAATTTTACATGTCGGCATCACCAAGGAACTTTTCGAATCCTTGTCAATTTAGGGTGGAAGGCATTGGTGGTAGAGATACACCTTCTCTGGAGGCAGTTTCCGCGGTAGGAAGGAGATTTCTGCCACCAGAGAATCCTCCAAGGATTCTGCTGCCTCCAGCCCCACTGTTCCTTTGAGGGTGTTACTGTTGGTATTGTCTTTCACGCACTGGAGATGATGGGAATGATTTCACTCACTGCTCTGGTGTGTTGGGTAGGAGAAAGCTGTGAGACCCAATATGTCCCTTCATCCCATCCAAAGCCCTTTGAAAGGTACCAAGGCATTTTAAAGAGTTGTCCAAGACCCAGCTTCTCATGGCAGTGCTCTCTGAGCCTTTTACTAGAGTAATTCAAGGTTTCAAAGAACACAATATAAGACTGAACATATTTTAATATGCCTTAGTCATCTGATTTTTAAAAAATCTTTAAATATGTTTCCTAGAAACTTCTCATCTGAGCTCTTTCCACCTTCAATACCCAGGCTACCTCCTTGTTCAGAATCAAAACTGTTTCCTTGGTGTTGACAACACCACTTGGTACAGGAAAATAAAAAAACCTCAGGACCCCTCAGACTTCTCATGCAAAAGGAAAGCTTAAGCCCGGAGGCTGAGTCATTGCCACGCCGTCTTCCAAATGAATGGCTGTTTCTAGCCTCCTGCATCAGCCAGATCTCCACCAAACAGCAGAGGCCTCAGGCACAGACACAGGGCTGCCCCCACAGATCACTCAGAGGCGAAGGCTTTACTGGCCTCCCATAATCAGGGACCTGCCAACTGCAACTTTAGATCGACCATCTCAGTCCAGCTCCTAAAACCCCACACTAATAGAACGGGGATCACAAGCTGACCTTCCCAGGGCAGAACAAAGTCAAGGCACATTTCCTCCACCTGCCCAGAGGCGTCTGCATAACTAACTCCTTTGCTCCTGCCTTCCCTGCATACATTGGCCTCCCCTCACGTGAAGGGTGGATTCACCAACCACTGTCCGCCTCACTGCCTGTCCTCCAGAGCGCCCACACCTTGTAAGGAAAGGTGTCAGTAACCTCCTGAAACCCTCTTCAGAAGCGCAGCCATGGATGTATCTGCAGCGTGCTTTTCCCAGACACCCCCGAAAGCTGCTGAAGGAGCCTGGATGATTGAAACTTATGCCTCAGCCACCGATGTTCACTGTCGCCTCTGAACAAGGCACAACGGGACTGAAATTTCTGTTATTTCTAAAGCTTAAGAGAGTGTCAGAAGGGGACGTGATATGACTGTTTTTTAAAACAGCTAAGGATCCAAAGCAATTCCGTTGATATAGTTCAAAGAAAAATAAGCAGCCAGGGACTCCCTCTCAGATTCGTGGGCATGATGGGGCTGGCTGCTCTGAAGTCCTGGCCAGATGCCGGCCACACTGCTCAAGAGAGCTGGGGAGGCAGGAGGGAGGATCACTCATCCCGAAAGGAAGAAACATAAGGGCCTCCCAAACTGCTGATCGAGACCCACCTTTCTAAGGGGAGGCTTCTGAGCCTTCTCAAATACCAGCTCCATTTCACCCACGGTCATGACTCAGAGGCCTGGGAATCCCAACAGTGCCCACTGCGCAGGAGCGGGAATCTCCTGTCCTGATAACATCGAGGGAATGACCAAGGGTAGACCCCGAAGGGCCTCCCTTCACTGATGAGGGACACCAGAGCCCGAGACGCAGGGGCTTGAGGGTTCTCCTTCACACCTGCACAAGAAGGAAACGGAGTGGTGGGTTCTCCGACCTCACAGCAGCCCCCTGGGGCCACCAAGGTGTTTGTCTGGGGCAGTGGGTGTCAGACTTTACAGTCTCACCCTTAAACATTAAGAGGACTCTAAAGAGCAATTTTTTCCCATGCAAGTTATTTCTATTGATACTGTGCTAGAAAGTAAAGCTGGGAACATTTTTCATGAGAAGTAATCATTTTCCAAAAAAAAAAAAAGATGAATGAAAGTGGCATTGTTTTACATGTTTGAGAATCTCTTCCACACGTGGCTTAACGGAAGGCAGGTGGATTCTCGCAGCTGCTTCTGCCTTCGGTCTGCCTCCACCCAGGCCCTGGCTGACATGCAGGAGGGAAGTTCACCTCCGGCCACTGCGGATACTCTTCTTCCATACCACGTCAGAACTCAGCAAGGGGCAGCTCCCAAACAGTCCTGAAGCCTTCCACATCAATGGTCTGCATGGGTCCATTAAAATCCATTAGCCTATCCTGCATTTTGAATTTTTACCCAGGCATAATTTCATAACATTATCCATTATTTGGAAAATACTGGTTCACTGAAGTGTGCGAATCTAAGTTAGACATTTCGACAACCATACACTACCGACATTCACCGTAGTGAATACAAGACAGGTGTCAGTAGAACATTTTTTAAACACTGAAACACTAGTAACCTCAAGGGAGTAGATGCAAGTTTCTCAAAATTATAATTTTCACTTGAAACTCAGATTTCATCATTCAGTACTGGCAACAAATACTGTCAGCTATTTTCCTTGAAAATGTTGCCAAAAAGCCCAAGTATGGGCAGATATGCTTGGCCGGTCAATGATCCTCTCAATGGTGAAAATGGTATTCCAGGAAACAAGTGGCAATTCCTGCCAGCTGTAGTCACACGCATGCCCTTCCTCCGGAAAATGGCCCTGCTTTGGTCCATGGCAGAAGTGCTTTACGCACCCTTCCCATTTCACCCGTGTCTATGAAAAAGAGAGGTGTTCCAGTGTCAGTTTTTAATAAAATTAGCATTTATTGCTTCAACAAGGACATTCTTTTTTTGTGTGTGAGATGGAGTCTCGCTCTGTCACCCAGGCTAGAGTGCAATGGTGCAGTATCGGCTCACTGCAATCTCTGCCTCCTGGGTTCAAGTGATTCTCCTGTCTCAGCCTACTGAGTAGCTGGGATTACAGGCACCCACCACACCTGGCTAGTTTTGGTAGAGATGGAGTTCCACCACATTGGCCAGGCTGGTCTTGAACTCCTGACCTCAGGTGATCTGCCTGCCTAGGCCTCCCAAAGTGCTGGATTACAGGGGTGAGCCACTATGCCTGGCCAAGGACATTCTTAAATAAAACACCATCCACCACCTGCAGATGCGTGGTGGTGAGGAACAGCAGGACAGGTGCAGAGGTCTGGGGCCTGGCCTGGATCTCGGCCCAGCTAGCGCAGCTTCCCCAGCCTCACTCTTGGACACACGAGGTCTCGGCATTGTTACAGAGGCAGCTCTGACCTGGTGCAGCACCTGAGTGGTCTTGGGAAGACCCAGTTTGAGAACCTCTGAGCTGGAACACTCCTTTCTCAGGGAGACAGATGCCAGGGCGCAGCAGCAGGTCCACATGTGCCCGCATGACGGACCGCAGCCTGAGGTGCACTCATTTCACTCTGCGCTCTGCTTTCAGGCTATTCAAGGTCTGCTTGAAAAGAACTGCTTACCCACATTCCACAAGGCAGCATACTTGCTTTCGGCATTTTTAAAAGTTAAAAATGGATATTTCAAACATGGCCACTCACCATGCCCATCCCAGTCCAGTTCTGGCTGGTCTTGCCCTCTTCTGGGGGGACTGTCACCACCCTCAACCCTGACAATGCCCACCACCCAGAAGCCACCACTGCACGCCTGTCCGCCCATCCCTGCCAGCTGCCACAGGCACTTGCCTACAGAAAACACACTGCGTTCGGCCAACTCATAGCTTACTCCCAAACACTTCCAATGACGACGTCATTTTCAGACACTTTTTCACTAAATGGCCAATTTGCTGGAGCCAAGCACCCTTCAGATTTGTGGAGGTAATTTGACCACCTTTCTTCCGTCAGCCAGCGGGAGAGGGGCAGGAGCAGCTCACAGGTTAACCTGCACACCACACGGGCATATTCCTCACGAGAGGTCCCTCTCAGTAATAAAATCAAGATTGTGATTGCTAGTACAAGATTCATAGCATTTAGAGTGCCAGTAAACTGTGGATTGTGAATCCCTTAAATGCCTGTATACCCTATCTTGCTGGATCTTAAATGCTGATATCAGAATTTTTATGGAGAGTTTCTAGCCTCTCTGAGTTTTTCATTAGACTGTGAATGGCAAATGACACACTTTTCAAAGTTTACGTTCTTTTTCTTGGCTAGATTCACAAAAATAAGATTCATACTTTCTTGCCTCTGCCAGCAATTCCATGGCTAAAAACTATTCATTGCAAAATAGAAACAGGATCTTATTTTGCTCTGATATAGATTCACAAAATAGAGAGAAAAATTTGCTCACATTGGATCCAGTCTCCTTTGTTTATTAAAATTTGAATAATGCTGAGGTAGCCATCTAAGGAATTAAAATGTGAAACATAAGTGTTCAATCCATGTAGAACTCCAGCATCCAGGAACTTTTCAGGGAAAAGTTCATGTAAGCGCATCTCAGTTTACTAAATGTGCTCAAAGCAACTGAACTATAAAGTGAACTGTATTTTTATATTAAACATATTTTATACGATATATTAAAGATGTGTTTCCAGGTAAAACAAAAGACCACAGGCAGATCTGATAGCTTTAGGAGAAAAGGGGATTAGCAGAGAATGTGGGCCTGCAGCACAGCCGCCCCCCCCTGCCAACAGAAGCTCTGGGCCTTGAGGTGGGAGGCTAATCAACAGGGAACCCGCGGCCTGATGCGCTGTGGCCGTGATGATCTCATGACCTGCACTCCATTCAACCATCCATCCTGTCTGAGCAGCCTCTCAGTCTCCTCCACCCTCACCCCAAACCAGGGCTTCCTGGGCACCTCCAGCCACAACCCACCTGGGTCCCCTCCCTTGGGCTCCAAATCCCACATCCTCTGCCTCTGTCTTCTGGTTCCTCCTGGCGGACGGGCTGCCAGCCCCCATCGGCTCTGGTTTCCATGTGGCTCCCAGCCAGAGGCTTCACTGCCTGCTCTGGGCAGCCCCATAGTGGTCTCCCTGCTGGAAGCCTGATTTGTAAATAGCCAATGATCTGGGAGTGCTGCCTGCCCAGCGGCCCTTCCCTGGTGATGACTCAAGTGAGCATCAGGCAGGCCCGCCACAGGCCACAGGGCATCGTGACTGTAGGTGGTGCTGCCGGTATCTGACTTGGGTTAGGTCACTAGGAAAAATCTCCAAAGTTAAGAGGTTTCACTCCTGCTAAGAATAGCGGAGAGTTTCAGTTTTGAGTATCTTATACATTTAGTAGAAGCCACAAGAAGCTCATAAATGTCAAAATAATCCAAATTCAACCTGAGTTTTCCTGCAAAACTTAAGAGGTCAGAGGCGAGTAGCACCCATGCTCTGCAGCAATGCCCAAGTGAGGCCCTGGCAGGGTGTGTGCCAGGCCCCACACGCCCGTGATGAAGGGACAACGTGCACTCTGTTCCCACCCCAGGGAGGTGGCTGAAGGCCTGGCTGCTCTGACGTCCTACTGCAGAGCCACTGACGAGACAGCAGGTGGGAACACAGAGTTAAGGAGCGTTGGCACTCAGCTCCGTGACTGCCAGAAGACACCCTGACGTCCTCCTCGGATACCGCTTCTTCAGCCAGACTGTACTCCCTGGTGCTCCAAAAAGTCTGTTAACTAGAGAGAGGAGGGTATGGCAAAAGGGACACTAAAACACCAGCCTCTTCCAGCCTTCCACAGACCTGGAGCAATGCAGCTAAAGCCTAGAGTGAGCAACCACAGCAGGCTACGGTCAGAGACACCTATGACACAGCTTCCCTTCCCTCGACGGGAATCTGGGCGAGTTTCCCCTAATTGTCCTAAAATGTCTGTCTGTTCATAATAACTCTGCAAATATGTGGTCTGCCTGCAATATTCAACAAAGTAAGCGTGAAGATACCAACTCCAAACTCTTGAGCACCCCTCCGTAGTTTGCATGACGCTGCGTGTTTTCCAAATGCTGCAGGCACCCCGTGAGGTCGGTGTGCTGGCATGCACATTTCACAGAGGAGGAGAGTGAGGGCTGAGGGCGCTGTCCACGATGACAATGCTGGCTTGCAGTACAGGCAGGACTGAACCCAGGGTTCGGGGCCCAGGCTATTCACAAACATCTTTCGTGGAAGGTATGCAGTGCGGGGGCCCATGCTATTCACACACATCTCTAATGGAAGGTACGCAGTGAGTCTTGGCCACACCAAGCCGCAGTGCTCTTACTCCAGGATGCATCCGTGCAAGTGGGAGGAATACGACACAGAAAGGGACAACCAGGTACTTAGAGGGCAATAAAAAATAAAGGAAAGACATAAGACTTGCACGGATAAAAAGCTTGTAAATGATGCAAGAAGATGCATATTGTATTTCCTCTTACTTCTGCATAACGAATTACCATGAAGTGCTGCAGATTCAGTGGTTTAACCACCACAAAGCTATCGTTTCATCTGTCCCACGGGTCAGGAGTCCATGCATGGGTGGGCTTGGTCCTCTGCTAAGGGTTTCTTGGGATTTCTCGGGGTGAAACCGAAGTGTCAGCTGCAACTGAGACTCCCAGGGCTAAGGTTCCAAGTCTCTTCCAAGCTCACTGTGTGTCAGCAGAATTCATTTCCTTGCACTGACAGGACTGAAGTCCTGTTTTTTTTTTTTAATTAGCTGTGTGTCCTGGCCAGTGACCTCTCTTCTTACAATCCTACCTTGAAAATAAATACCAGTGTAGTTGCAACTAGTGAATCTTGAAAGTGTGACCCAAAAAGCTCAAACTGTTTCCATGTAACTTACCTACCTCCCAGAACAAATCTATAGGATATTTATTAAATAAAAAATCAGCACCCAACCAGGTGACATTTGCATACAAAACATTTATTGTATAAAAATACAACTACGTGGAGAAAAAAAACCGACCCAAAACTGACACAGATGTTAGAATTAACACACAAGGATATTAAAATAGTAATAACTATATTTCATAGGTCAAAAAGGTAAGTAGAAAAATATAGGTCAGGTGTGGTGGCTCACAGCTATAATCCCAGCACTTTGGGAGGCCAAAGTGGGCATATCATGAAGTCAAGAGATTGAGACCATCCTGGCCAACATGGTGAAACCCTGTCTCTACTAAAAATACAAAAATTAGCCAGACGTGGTGGTGTGTGCCTGTAGTCACAGCTACTTGGGAGACTAAGGCAGGAGAATCACTTGAACACGGGAGGCAAAGGTTGCAGTGAGATGAGATCGTGCCACTGCACTCCAGCCTGGCGACAGAGTGAGACTCCATCTCAAACTATACATATATATGTAAGATATAAAAATAACACAGATTTTTATGGATTAAAATCACCACATCTGAGAAGAAAACCATACTAGATGACATTCACAGCTGATTAGGCATTGAAGATTAGAAAACTCAAAAACATAATAGAAACTACCTGAAATAAAGCACTTCAAAAAATAAAAAAAATACAATATTAGAGAATGTGGGATAACTTAAAACAGACAAATATAGATGTAATTGGTGGCACCAAGAAACTCAATGAAGCCCAAGCACAAGACACATGAAGACAAGTACACCAACACATACAATGACCAAGATGCTCAAAACCAGTGATAAAGAACAAATCTCAAAAACCACCGGAGGGGGGAGCATGCTCCGCAGACATGAATGAAAACAAGGATGACAGCAGATTTCTGGTCAGAAACAATGCAAGTCAGAGACGGTGGAACTAGCTCTTTAAGAAAAAGAGAAAACTCAAAATTATTTGCACAGCAAAAATATCTTTTCAATAGGAAAATACTTTTTTAGACATTAAAAAAACTAAAAGACTTTATCACCATCAGACCCCACAGAAGAAATGAAAAGTCTTCCACATAAAAGGAAAATGACATGAAATCAGAGACTATCTGGAGGAGCCTGAACTCCCCCACAGCATTGATAAGAAAAGCAGAGGGGTACAGCCACTCTGGAAACAGTTCGGCAATTTGTTAAAATGCCCATAGGATCCACTCCTAGGTGTTTACCTAAGAGAAGTAGAAGCCCATGTCCTTATCAAGTCTTTTATATAAATATTCACAGCAGGGTCTGTAGTAGCCAAAAGCAGAACAAGACTCAATGTGCAACATCAGATGAATGAGAAACTGTGGGACACCCATACAATGGAATACTACTCACCAAAAACAGTCATAAACAACATGGATGAATGTCAAACTGAATACACTGGAAGAACTCAGACACGAAAAGACTATACGTCTTATAATTCCATTTATAAAACTAGAACATTTTGTGGAAAATACTATATATATATATATGTATATATATCTGTCATAAAATTCTAGAAAACCAAACTAATGTACAGTGACAGCAGATCAGTGATTACCGGGGGATGAGAAAGAAGAGCAGGGTGGGGTGAGGAGGGGAGTCACAGAGGTGAGGTGCAAGAGGAAACTTTGGGGGTGATGGGGAATATTTGTTAATCTGATTGGGGTCATACATAAGCAAATTTTATCAAACTGTGTATGTGAGATATGGTAGCCCCCCCTTATCCACAGTTACCATTTCAATTACCTGAGGCAAACTATGGTCCAAAAATATTAACTGGAAAGTTCCAGAAATAAATAATCTATAAATTCTAAATCACACACCGTTCTGAGTAGTGCAATGAAATCTTGCTCCATCCCACCTGAGACACGAATTGTCCCTCTGTCCAGTGCATCCATGCTGTACGCACCCCCACCCTTTCGTCACTTAGTAGCTGGCTTAGTATCTATCAGATAGACATCAAGGTCATCGCAGTGCTTGTGTTCAAGTCACCCATGTTTTACTTAATAATAGCCCTGAAGCACAAGAGTAGTGATGCTGGCACATTGTTATAATGGTTCCATTGACTGTTGCTGTTAATCTCACTGGGCTAGTTTATAAAGTGAACTGTATTATGGGGATATATGTGTAGGAAAAGACACTGTACAGCCAGCCCTCTATATCCATGGGTTCCACATCCACGGACTCAAGGACTCAATCATCCACAGGTCAAAAATATTTGGAAAACAATTCTACAAAGTTCAAAAAAGCAAAACTTGCATTTGCTATATGTTAAATACTATGCTGAATCCACAAGAATGAAATGATATCTAGGCATTAGGTATCATAAGTAATGTAGAGATGATTTAAACAATATGGGAGGATGTCTCTGGACTATCTAAGAATAGTATGCCACTTTATATAAGAGATTGGGGCACCCTTGGATGCTAGCATCTGAGAGGAGTCCTGGAACCAGCCCTCCACGGATACGGAGGGTTTGGTGCTATATGGTTTCCGGCATCTGCTGGGGTTCTCCTAACACATTTCCCAGTGACTAAGGGGGAACTACTGTATATATACTCTGTATGTCATTTACATTTCAATAATGCTATTTTTTGACAAAAATAAATAGTACACCACGTGTGTCCTCCCTCTATGGTCTTCTGTAATTGTGAATCCCATCAACCAGCCCTATTGTGAATAAAAACCCTGCTAACCATTCCCAGCTTGATTATTTGCCTGTTTTACACAAGAAGATCTCTCTCTCACCCTTTAGGATGGCTAAATTCAAAAAGACAACATGGAAAGTGTTGGTGAATATGTGAAGAAACTGGAACCCTTATACATTGCTGGCAGGAACGTGAAATGGGGCAGCTATATTAAAAAAGTGAAAGTTTCTCACAATGCTAAACGTGGAACTGCCATAGGAACCAGGAATCCTGCTCCTAGGCATATATATTGTGTGTATATAATATAATATAACATAACATAATATAATATAACATCCCCAAGAGAAAGGAACACATGTGTTCACCACAGCCTTATTCACAATAGCCAAAAGGCAAAACAACCCAAGTGACTCTCAACTGATGTATGAAACAACAAAATGTGTTCTGTCCACATGGTGGAATATTGTTTGGCCATGAGGAATTAAGTTCTGACACTTGCTATACAATGAAGGAACTCTGAAAACACCATGCGAAGGGAAAAGAACCGGGCACAGAAGGCCACATGGTACAGGATTCCACTGACACAAAATGTTCAGAACAGGGAGAGCCATGGACAGAAACAGACTAGTGGCAGGCTGGGGCCAGAGGGAAAGGGATGGGAGAGGGGATGCTGGTAAATACAGGGGTCCCTTTTTTTTCGCAGGGGCAGTGGGGAAAACAGAGATTTAAATCTTCTAAAATTACACTGTGGTGATGGATACACAGCTCTGTAAATACATTAAAAACCACCAAGCTGTATACTTTAAATGAGTAAATTTTAGAGCATGTGAAATATATCTAAATGATGCTGTAACATGAAAAAAACAAATTAAGTCTCATACAAAAAGCAGCAGCAGCAGCAAAACATGCTTTGTGACATATGAAATCTCCTGATTTGTGTGTGCTGGCAATTAAAATTTGAGATACCTGTCAGGTCCCCATGGACAGGCCAAGCAAACCTCACCTGTCTGCTGCATCAGGCCAGCAGGCCAAGAGCTTGCCAACTTCAGGGCTACATCATCCTTTTATAAGCCCTCCATGTCTGTCTCCCTACAAGAATCCCCTAGAAACCATGTTTTCTAATCCTACCGAGAGCAGCTTTCATGTCTGCTCATCTTACGGTGATCCAGGCCTCACCCTCCATCTGCTCCCTGACCCCTCTTTTCCTCCAGGGCTAGCACTTTGCCACCTGGTTCCGGTGGCCACACTGACTTCTGCTTCTGCATCAGAGACTTCCCGGCTCCATGGACACGCGAAGTCTTCAGTGCACCCTGGAGTGCCCTCTGCCAGCTCTGATGACCTGGTGCTCCATGTCCTGCCTCACTTCCTCGTGTCCCACACCAAGGCACCCACACATAGACTGTACAGCCCATCTTTCTCCTCCCAGCTTCACCAAAAACATGAAACAAAAGTCAAGACTTGGTCTGGCAGGTTTCAAAGACATGGCAATCAGATGCAATAGTGTTTCCATCTGTTGTATGGAACACTCTTCCCTCAACTATAGGGAGGAGGAGGACATACAATAGGAAGCAAGGTACGGGCGGCACGTGTGAGCAGAGGAAATTTAAATGGTCCTGCCCAGTGTACCACAGAGACAGAGCCCTGCGCCACAGGCAAGGGGGATGTGCCAGATGCAAGGAAGAAGAATTCGGGAAACGGGCAGAACAGGACCAAAACCACAACCCCTAGGCTGCAATCTATCCAGAAAAAGTCATGCTTTCTACCCAGGGTAATGAAGGAAGTCGGCCTCTCTATCTTCTGCCTTCAACTACAAAAGCAACACACCATCTCAATCCAAAATAGGACTAAAGTTTAAGGATAACAGAAAAGTACTTGCCTTTAAAAGAGTCTGATGGGTGAATAATTAGCCTCACTCATTCCTTTATACATATCCACAGAACCCCAATAGATTACCTCTAAAAACAATGAATTAGGTCTTCAGATGATAATGGGTCCTTATTTTATGATGATTCTAGAATAACTGTTTATTGTTAGATTGGTTAAATGTTTAGCTATTTGAATTTCCATCTGATGTTAATTTAACTTATTACTACAAGTTAAATAAAATACACCCAAGGCAGTTTTACAGAAGCTTCCAATACACCATTTATTATATTTGTTGCTTATTTCAGGAAGCCACACAGACCTCTTTTCTCCCCATTGTCATGGAAGGAAGCAAGACAGCCCATCAGAAAGATATAAGATTTTTTCCCTCAAGATTGTTCATCTTTTGTGTTGGCAATCTGTCTTTTAGGAAAGATAGAATAAAGCCGATATTTAGGTATATCAAGTGATTCAGTGCAAGCATCTCTCAAAACCACGATCAATATTCTCATGTTTTTAGCACTGTTTTCGGTCATAAATATCTTTCCTCTAAAAAAGAAATAATTCTCCTTTCGGTCCACAGGGCCTACAGTCAATATGACATCCAAGCCACCAGGATGGCCAGGGTGGGCACAGGGCACTCCTCGGAGCCACCTTTTCACTGAAGAGCCAGGAACCCGCTGGTGTGCTGAAACCTACATGATGCTTTATCCAAAGGGTGAAAACTGCTGGAGATTTAGATACCAAAAAAGGCAGTCACAGAAAAAGGGTTTTATCCTAAAGCACAGGATCACCTATACTCAAATTTTATATCTAATTTTTTTCCTCCTCCACAGCTCCATCAAAAAAAAACAACAAAACTGACTTCATCCTTTAGAAATATTTGTAACTTCCTTTTAAAAGTTAAAATCTAAATATCGGGAAGAGGTTGTATAGGGAACAAAAGTTTAAAAGGCACACAATTAAATGTTTTTAAAAGTAAATGTTAGCAGTAAGAACTTATGATGTAGTCTTTTCAATGCCTGGCAGCCACCGTCAGAGGCAGAGCACAGGAACGCTTTGCACAACGGTCATGAGAACTGTAACACTAGTAGGGACTCTTTGAACTGATTCACTGACAACAGACCACACTCTCATCGGCTTGTTCAAATCACAACGGTCACAGCCCTGACTCCTGGTGGAAGGAGGTGCAGAGCACATGTCGGGGAGAAGGCCAGGCCAGGTCCACGCACATCCACAAGACACAGCTGGGGCAAGGGAGGCTGCGTCCCCCGACCATGGAAACCATCAGAACGATGTCCTTCATACACAGATGAGCTCGCAACACTCAAGTGTCAAAAAAGGAGCGCTTGTAAGCAAACGTGAAGGAGGAATTCACCCCGTCTCCACTGCTCTCCTGGGACAGTCTGCCCACAGACGCTGGCCCATGTGGCTCCTACGCCCCGGACAGCCTCCTGCACAGATGGGCGGAGTGCCTCCTACAAGGCACCAGCCAGGCAGCAAAGTCAACAGAAAGCTGATAGAGCACACTTTCTTGTTTTTAAAATATTAAGGATAGAAACTATTGAAAATAAATTGCTGCTTTAAAATGCTTAGCCAGGGGATTCCACGGAAATGGTTTTGTTTCCGGGAGGACAGCACGGCCACTGGGGCGCCCCCGCCCGCACCACAAACTCACACTTGAGCATCACCACAAAGCCTTTCCCATCTGCAGGCAGCAAAAGTCCTCTTCCTCTTTAGGATGCCTGGACACTGGGTTCAATGGTTTTTGTTTGTTTGCTGCAAAACATACCGACTGACCATTTAGATCTGGAGTGCCTGCATCAGCTCTACTGTTTCAACACAAAGGACAGCTTTTTCCAAATTAATAGTAGATGAGAATATACGATGATTTCCTTAGAAAACATAACCTACTCGGCTGCAAGACTATGCCAGCAGTGGGGGGTCACAAAGACCTAGAGCCCTGCTCCCCAAGGACAGTCACCTGGAGGAATGACGGGTCTCAAACTCAACGGCACCATGTCAGTAACCCTCCCCAATTAAATGGTGACTTGGAAAGACATGGCCTGTGAGCAGCCCGGTCACCCCGCTGCAGGACCAGAGGCAGAAAAGCAGAACTCAGGCCACAGTGGATGGAATGAAAAGCGTCCCCTACGGTGCCAGGCTGCTGAAAAGCTCACCCCAAGACAGGCCACGTCAAACACTATCCAGTGTGAAACTCGCACTGCAGCTGCACTGTTAAAAATTATCCACCAACACAGCTGTTTCTCCTTTCTTATCTTACAAGGTAGCATTATTACTTCCTGTGTCCTGTGCTAACCCTGTTTTACGAGGAACCCAAATTCAACTGTCGACATCCCCAAGGACCTGCTGTGATCCCTGTGCCATGTCAGTGGAACCAGACAGCACTGGATCTGTGTGAGGATGCATTTCTCGATAGCAACCATGGTCCCCAGAAATGCCACCATGTCTTCTAAGGGTAAAGCAGCCCTCAACAAATGATGTTTCAACAGAGATCTCAACCAAGTGGAAGCACACAAGGCACTTGCTTCCTTGAGCTGCCCAAGCGTGCCTGAATGAGGCAGTGCTCACAAATGCACAAATGACCCAATGTCCACAGCACTTTAAAGTTTATAAAATGCCTTAAATTGTGTCCCCTTAGGAGATGATACACACTCCAGGGTGGCAACTAAAAGAAGCTTTTAAAACTATTTGCAGTAAAATTGTTACAACTTGGGAGAGGTAGCGGTAAGTAGGGAAGATAAAGGAAAACTCTTTAGTTGCTTAATAATCCTAGTGGCCTTTATGTAAGTTCCTACGATATGAAAGGCGATCTAAAACTCAGCCTCTATTCACTTCTATTAGAACTCTGTGAGGGTGGATGACGTGCAGAGATCACACGGTGATCCAGCAACAGGCAGTTGCTAGAATCAGAACTCGCGCCTGGTGCCTTTCACTTTCCCAGGTATCAGAGGGGCCCACAGCCTGCCTCTTAATAGATTAATTACCTGCTGGGAATGAGAGTCTCAGAAGTAAGAGCTATGAGAGAAAAAAGAGAAAACCTGGCTTTGAAAAAGCTATGAAGGCAGCGATATTTTTAACGATTTCTAATATGAGAAACTTAGGGAAAACAGTTGCTGCATCACAGAAGTCTGCAACAATGCTCGCAGAAGTGTTTTCCAAGGAATGCTGAAGCATTTAATCCTGATTAAGCTGTCAGTAGTGCAATCCCCTTTAACAGATAAATTGAGGTCAGACATATGGGGTAACCTGCTTCCAGTGACATAGTTCGAAGGGTGGCAGAGCTAAGACTGGAACCCAGGTCTGTCTACAAAGCACCATTACAGAGAAAATGTTAAAGCCTTTTACCCCAAACTAGGATTTATGTACCTATATTTAAAGACAGCAAAAACATTACTGAAATGGGATACTCAGTCGTATATGCATCAGTATACTAAATTATTCATTAATACCTTAGCAAAATTTCTAAAGTTTCTCAGAAAAGTGTTCACCACAGTATGTGAGCCTGGTATGGACTGGAAGCCACCTTAAAAACGGAAGGTGAGGAACCATGTGCTGAGGGCGGAAAGGGCTGCCAGGGCGCAGGCCACGCCGAGACCAGGGGGCTTCGCTGAAAGCTACTGTGAAAATAAAAAAGCATGTATTTGCTCACTCATGAAAGGTCTTTTAAAGTGGTATTTTTCCCCAAAAGGTCAAGAAGCTGTAGGTGAGGCTCAAACTATTTGCTGAAAATTTAGCACACGAAACTCTCTAAAGGGAGACGGTAACTGCACATAAATAACAGTATCATCTGTGACAAATTAACAATTACAAGCTCCATCAATCCCTAAACTTAATAGGAATATGTTATTTAGTTGTTGGGTCAGAGGACATTTTGCCCTTGGGATACCACTGTAAAACTAAGTATATCTAGTATTGGGTTAGATCTTTCTGCCTTCTTTAAAATAGAATTGTTTAATGATATAAAAATCCAATTCTTATAAAGCCATTTATTTACGATCTAAGTAAACGATTTCCATCTAGTGATTAGAAGAATTTTTATAACAAACATTAAATAACCTACATTTTATATTTTCATATGTGAAGTATCACCAAAAACAATCTGGTGAAGGGTTGTCATTGACGACGAAGTCAGTCAGCAGACACTTTTTGCTGTCCTTGCAAAGTGTGTGTTAAGCACAAAGTTGAGTAATTCCGAAGATACTGAAAAGCTTGGTCAGTTAGCATTTAGATGAAAATAAAGACAGGTTCCAACCAAAACTCTTTAAATGAAAACATATTTCAAATAAATAAAGATGAAAATATGAAAACCAACATTTAAAAACTGACAGGAAATAAACATATATGATTAACAAAAAAACAAAACAAAACAAAATCTTAAGGTTAAAAAGGCCTTTGTGTAAGCACCTCAGTATTTAGAAGCCACAGGAAGAGACTTAAACATCTGACTACAGTGGTACCAATGTTCATCTCTTAGTTTTGACAAACCATGTACTATGGTTATATAAGCTGTTAACAGTGGGAGATCCTGGGTGAAGGATCTGTAAAATCTTTGTAACTTTTCTGTAAATCTAACATTACTGCACAATTAAAAGTTTTTTTTTCAATCCAGCTACTTTTTTTAAAATTCTGAAAAAAATTCCATGGACAAAATCAAAATAGAAATGATGGTCTTTCTTTAATATGCAAAAAGTTCTCACGTCATCACTAAGAAAAAGACAAAATTACTCAACAGGAAACAAAAGCAAGCTTTTTACCAAGGAACCCCAAACGATCAATGAAACATAGGGAAGAATGTTCAACCTCACCCAATTAAAATACAAAAAATTTAAATGAGGACAACTTTCAAAGAACTAAATTTTAAATTCTACTTCTTAGAATTTATTCTACACAGACTTGCACAAGTATAGAACGGTGTCTATATATAGGTTCCACAATTAACTTTGCTTCAAGTCACTCCATAAAAGGACCAAACCAAACAAAACCTAGACAGACTTTAAATGCATATTAATAATAGGAACTTAAGATAATGTGAGACATATACACAATAAAGTAACAGGCAGTCACTGGAAAAAACAGCGCTATCCGAATCATGACGTTGACGGCACGGTCTCTGACCCAAATCACCATAATTTACTGTAAATTGTGTTTCGAGACTTTTTCCATATGAACACAATATCCACACTGAGTGGAAAGATTTCTGAATTCATTGGTCACGATTTCTGTTTATCAGCATCCAGAGTATAGTAAAATTTCAGTATGCCCAACTTCCACACTTAATTCTAAATTCTGAAAATCCGGAAAGAGATGAAGCTCTGAGCAGCCAACTACTCAGAAGAGACTCCAAGGATGTCTAAGTAAGTAGCAGGAAGATCCTGGCTGATGAGGCAAATTAAAACTAAACTGAGATCTTCTGTAAGCCAACTGATTTAAATTAATTTCTCTGAAATATACCCTGTCTGAAAAATAACTTTAATGGGTTAAGTGTTAATCTAAGATTTGAAGAAAAAGTGTTGCAGTACACAGACTAATCACAGAATTACAGGTTTCAGGACAAGTTTCACAGAAATTGTATATTCACCTTAGAATTAACTGCACCTAAGATTACTTGAGTTTAACAAACCCCAACTAAAACGTCATCAATTTTTAGGAGGTAACATCAAAGCCCTTTATTTAAAACTCCCATATCTGCACCATTTTTTTTAAAGGAACACTTAAGATGGTCAGCATGGTTTACATATGTTTATCAATCCCAGATGCACTGACTGAAGGAAGATTATAGCTTAATTAAAGCCCTGGCAGGGTCAGTAATGTTCACATGCAAGATGTTTCCACAGAGTGCCACTTGGGTACAATCAATTAAAATGCACCGTGAATTGTTAAATGGAAACATCCAAAACAGGGAGCCCATTGTCACACTAAACATTCTTGCATGCATTAAGAGGTTAATTTATATTTTATTCTGATGCATGCATATAAAAGTCATATTTATATCAGATATTCATAGCTTACTTCGATGATTGATATCAATTTCTCTTCATAATATGACCAGCAAATAAAACACACGGCGGTTCTAATATAAAGAAATAACATGTGACAAGGTTCCCTAAAACATTTCTATTTTGGACCTCACAAGCTAAATTGCTTTTGCTGGCCCCTTCCACCTCTCAGCATGGTTGACAGACAAATTGATCGAAACATTGGAAAATAATATGCTTGCAAAATTTCTCTGGGTGAGTTTTCAGTCTTTTGAATTTTTCATACAAGAACAAAATGAAAGATTGCCTCCTTGATTTTTCCTCCATTATGCGGCCCCGTCTTATGTACTACAGGAACATACAATACTTCAAACAGCAGCCATACGTTGTAAACAAAATGTATAACATTTTTCATGAAACACCCAAGCTCTGTGAAGTTCGGAGACTGGGTAGCAGGCATCTTTGCCCTGCAGATTATGTTGTTCAATTATAATGAATTCACATATTTCAAGTTGCCTTAGGCCCTCTCATTAGACTTAGGGTGTTTATTACAGGAAATATTGCCTGTATCATTTAAGAAGGAAGAAGGCTGGGTGATTTGATTAGCAATGTTGACAGTTGAGGTGTGCAGAGAATATGTCATTCACTCAGGAGCTCCACCTTCATTTTTTATGACTTCTTTAAAGCGCTCTTTGAACTGCAGAAATAGGGAACCAAGAAGAACTTTCTCTAGTGCGTGCTGCATACACTAACAGCAGACCCTGGTTTCTATCTGACTTGTTACTCTGAAATGTATCGATGCCATTTCACAGGCAAAAAGACAATCTCCAACAAATTTAACTCCTAATTATACGCAGTCTCATATAACCAAGAATGCAACCGAAATATTACCTCAACAGACCTTGGTCTACCACTAGACAACCGTAACTGCCTCCATTTTCTGTTCTTCAGACACCCCAGGCCCTCGGGCCCTTATAGAATTTTTAAATTAATGTCTACAGTATTACAGGATAGGCAGAATCCTCATACATTTAAATTTACACCTCATGAAAATTCCTATTAACTAAATTTTTTCCTCAATACTCGCAGGTCAAGAATCGATGAATAGTCAATTTTTTTCAGTCAAAATTAAACAAATCATAAAAAATGGCGTAATTCTCAGCATTGCAGATTAGATTTAGTAGGTAATATCTGCCAGATATGAAAAACAGAACTCATTATGTTGCACTAAAATAATTTTCACTGCAGTATTTTTATTTCACTTCATCAGCTTCACCAGTTTTGATAAGTTCACTACAATATTTCACAAAATAACTTGGTTTGAAAATAGACTTCGTAGGTCCCAGTCCTGATGACTGGGACGTGCCTTGTGACACGTGGGGATGGACCATGGCAGGAGGCCCAGGTGGGCTGGCCCCGGATCTGCGGAATATTTGGCGACACAGCTCAGTCAGCGTCACGGACTTGTGACTTAAAAGCACCCAACTGCACTGGGTGCTGCTGACTTGGAGAGCTACGTCAACAAAAGCCCTGGATTTCTTCAACAACAAAATTCTTAGTTAAGAAATACAAAGTGGCTGGGCACAGTGGCTCACACGGTGTAATCCCAGCACTTTGGGAGGCTAAAGCATGCAGATTATGAGGCCAGGAGATCGAGACCATCCTGGCCAACATGGTGAAACACCGTGTCTACTAAAATATAAAAATTAGCTGGGCATGGTGGTACATGCCTGTAGTCCCAGCTACTCGGGAGGCTGAGGCAGGAGAATCGCTTATACCCAGGAGGCAGAAGGTGCAGTGAGCTGAGATCGTGCCACGGCACTCCAGCCTGGCAACAGAGTAAGACTTCATCTCAGAAAAAAAAAAAAAAAAGAATACAAAGGAACATAACAGCCTTTCATTCCTACTCAAAGCCTTTGCACTTATTTGGATTCTGGTTTAATGATTAGTTGATGAGAATTGACCAATGCCAGTGTTCAAATGTGTGGGCACCCTGCTGCAGCCACACACGTGAGGGTCTGCGGAGGGTGGTGTGGCCACGGCCGATGAAGAGAACTTGGCAATGGGAAATGGAACTGTCTCCTTGCACTGACAAAAGATGTATTTTGGCTTAGGCTGCAGAGTTAGTCTACACTCAATTACGGAGGGCAAGCCACGTTCAGGTGGCCAAGGAAACAAAATTCTCCTGATAAAATCAAAAGGAAAACAAATGTGTTGGTGGTTCTGAAGGCAAAAAGTAATTTACAACCTGCAGGCATGCCCCCATCATCCCAATACCTATAAGGCCACGTGTGCTTGTTGAGAACACTTCCTACAAAGGGACACCTATGTGTCTGAAGAGGCACCACCGAGACAGCTCTCCCCAAGCTCAATCTTCGGTTCCTCCTGCGTCTTCCCTGATATACGGGGCACAAGCCCAGGAGGCAAAGGAGTGTTTCCTTAATGAGTCTGCAACCCACCAAGGCTGTGAGTGGCTGGCCCACAATCACGGTTCCCTCACTGCTGGGACTCCAGGCATTACCCAAGTCAGGCCTGGGGAAGACCCCAGGAGGCTAAGGTTCTCTGTTAACACCAGGCAAAGCTGGCCAATAGCAGGGACCGTCCCAGCATGCCAGGAGGAAGGGGCTCTGATTTAGGAATATCCTCTGGAAGACCAGTCTTTAGCGTGGATGACAAATGAACTCGTTATGATGTGAACCTCTGAGAGGGCAGCAGACCCGAGGACAAGGCTGCGCCTGAGCCACTTGCAGGCTCCCAGCAAACAGGATGACAACACCAACTACCATTATCACTATTCCCATTGCCACTACCTCCCCCGCCCCCACCACCACCTCAGAAAACTGACTTCAGCACCCCGTGGACCGAAGCCCGGCCAGGTGTTTTATGTCTATCATCACATCTGAACCTGCGAGCCAGGCATGAGAGTCCCGCTTTAGCAGAGGAGGAAGTCACAGCTCACAAGTTCAACAGCTGAGGTAACCTTCCAGAACCCGTAAGTGGCAGAGCTGGAGAGTGGGCCCCACGGCCTGACGCTGAAGCCCATCATCTCATACCCTATGGGGACACGAACGGGCTGGAAGACATTAGCCAGGCTTGCCTCACACCATCATAAAGGAATACAAAAGCCCAATGTGAGAGACGGCTCATGAAAGGCTGCTCCTGTATTTTCATGCAAGAAACGGCGTATTCCTTTTTGAAAACCTGGATTCTAGAAATGTACTTCAATCTACAGAATGAGGAGAGGACAGACTCAGCTGCTGCAGCTCTGGAAGAACTGGCTGGCACTGGTGGCTGCAGTCAGGAGGGGGCAGGAACGAGGGGCCAAGGTGGGCAGGAGAGCCAGGACCAGGGCCAGCTCCACCATCCCACCCAGAAACCCCAGCCCTCCAGGCCCATAGGAGCTGTCAAAGGAAGCAGCTCCATGAACTCACCTCGTAGAGGGGTCCAGAGACTGAAGACTTTAAAAGAGATTTTACCTTTTTTTTCTTAATTCAGCCTATAAGAATTGGTCATCAATGATACATTTCTAAAATGTCTCCCTAGCACCTCTATTGTGTGTGTGGTGGCTTTTTTTTACTATCACATAATCAAAGTTTTGGACCAAGATCATTTTTTTTTTAACTTGGAATAGAGTAGAGCAGAAGCTTTTTGGTGTCCTCTTTAGAAATGTCTGTTTCGTCCTTGCCTCTCAAATCCCAGGACATTTGTCCCCGTGTAGGGCTTCTTGAGAGCTCCCGACAGGGAGGAATGCAGGCACAAGGGGACCCCCAGGCCCCCGTAGCACCGCTGCTGTCCTCCCCACACCCCTGTGGCACTGCCACTGTCCTGCCCCATGCCCCCACGGCATCGCCACTGTCCTGCCCCAGGCCCCCATGGCATCGCCATTGTCCTGCCCCAGGCCCCCATGGCACTGCCACTGTCCTCCCCACACCCCCATGGCACCGCCACTGTCCTGCCCCAGGGCCCTGTGGCACCGCCACTGTCCTGAGCTGTAAACCTGCTCCCCTGTCAGGACAGCACCAGAATGGTCTTTCACATCTTGGGAATAACATCATCATCACAGTCCTTTAAAAAGGACTGTGGCAGAAGCACAAAGTGAACCCTGAAGTGAAGGCAGGAGGCCTGGAGGACTCTGTGGTTCAAAACCTCCAATTAAAGCGAGCTGAATGTGAGGTCGACACACAGAGAGCCAAACTGTCTGAGCCTTTTCCTGGTTTCTATACCTTTTAATGATTGGTTTGCATTTAAAGCATATTTCTCTGAATTGTTTGTTTTTAATGTCCCTTAAAGTGCAACACTGCCTAATATCTTATAAAAGCTACGACGGAAACAGTAGCATTCTTAAGTTAGGAGTGACAAATCCAGGAAAACCTCTACAATTTGGCTTCCATATCTCTGAATTGGTATTTCAATGACAGATGTTTGTTGCGGCAAAAACCTCTGTCAGAACAAAATTAGGTGATCTATCATTTTAAGATATGGTCTTCATATACTGTTTACTCGAAGATATCACTTGCCTCAAGCCAATTTTGACCAAGAACATTTTGTGATATGGAAGTGATTTGTATATCATCATTTTTGTGATAAATGTAGCTCTTGAACACAAAATAACCTACCATTCCACAGTATTACAGTTAAAACTCCTACACCAGTAAATCTGTACCAGTGCTTTTATTACTACTAAGATACTGTATCTGGACTCCAGGAGGGTTTTTTTCCCCTTGAATAAGGTTGCTACTTCCCTGCCTTCTGGCTGGAGCCGAGATTTTCAATCCACTGCTGGGGAACCCTGAACCCCATGATCTTCCCACTCTTGAATCTTCTTAGGGTGATGGCTCTTTCTCACCAGGAGCCCTCCCAGGGTTTCCAGGATGCTCAGTGGCACTTGCCAGGCTACCCACAGCCCTCCAGCATCATGAGTTGTGGCCAATGAGGCCACTGGCTCTCTGGGGGGGGAGGGGGTCTGTCCTGCTGGGTCTGTGACGGGGACACAGGATGGGGGTGGTGGGTGGCGAGGAGCAGTCATTCTTCTGGGGACAGTCAATGCCCCTCAGAGCTGAGGGCTATTTTCCCAGGTGGCTGCGAGAGGTGGAGGGGCCAGGCCAAAGGCCGGATGGGACTGGCTGATGACCACCCACATAGGCTGGACGTGGTGGAGGCCCACAGGTGGCAGAAGCACAAAGGCATTTGTTTCCAGTGAAGAAGGAAAACAAAATGGCTCTGGGATCCCTTTTCCGGGTTTCTAAAGTGGAAACACTCAAAAACACGTAATGCCTCAGGGAGCCAGGGCAGCAAGGCGCAAACTCCAGTGATGTGACAGGGACAGGCACCATTTGTAACAGTTATGTGTCACCCGCCAAGCAGAGAGAGATGGCACTTCCTGGGTATCCATCTTCACTGATGACGGATTGCTCACTGGCCACTCAGGCTCACTGCTCCGAAACAAAGACCCCTGCTAGGGCCTCTGTTCGCCACGGGCCCCCAGCCTGTGGCTCTGCACAAACGTGGGCTTTCTGCAGCTCTGCTGTGCCATCGGAGGGACCCTGGGGCAGAGCCAAGGAATACTAACATCATACAGCCTCTGAGAGAAAACTCCCAGACCCTCCCTATGGCACCTGAACTTCAGCGGGCCTTCAACGAGATCCAGCCAATGACCAACAGTGGGACACGAGAAACACAAAAATCCCATGGGCAAAGGGGTATGTGCAGAAACGGGAGGGCTGCCGCGGCCCTCAGGGCAACACCTCTGCAGGATGACCGTGGGCCCTCCGCAGAGACACAGAACGAGAAGCTGGGCGAGGAAGTGGGAGAGAACAGTGAGCTCTGGGCAGGTGTCGTCCCTGTGGGACGCCGAGGCCTGGAAGAGACAGAGGGTCCAGGCAAAGCCAGGGTATTTCCACCCAGCCCACTACGGCCAAATCAGAGGAGGCAGCTCGGTTTGCAATCCCAGGGCCAGAGCAACAGCTCCGAGCCAGCACCCCCACGGCAGTGTGGTCGGCTGAAACAGTCAGAGCTCTGCTTTGCCTCTGCCCTAGGCTTGTGCTCGGCTGGCAGGAGTTCTGTATCCCCCGAGCTCCTGGCACCCAGACAGCCAAGAAGCAGGCTGGGGACCCAGCTCTCCATCCCCGCTGAGACCAGGCAGAGGAAAGTAGAGCCTGGGGGATCCGGGAACACTGCTCTGGCAACTCCCCAGCCCTGGAGAGCTGGTCCCACCGGCAGGTGGCCAGGCCATGTGTGACTGACCAGAGCTGAGAAAGGAATAGAGTTGGTTTACAAAGTGGCCTATGAACCTGAACCGGGACAGAACTCAGACCTGTGGCTCCAGCCTGCCTGGGGCCTGGCAGGGACCACAGGCCTGGATCACTGTGTCTTCCGCCCCGGGCAGGGATCACTCTAACCTCAAGACACTGGGGTCCAAACCCCCCTGGAAAAGCACCAGGCCCTAGGGTCTTCCGGGTGGTGGCATTTCAATGCTCTGCAGCACAAAATGAACTGCTTCAAATAACACCTGATCATCAACAGTTCAGGATCTCACAGCAGGGCCATTAATGCAAGGGGGGACTGGGTGCTGGGGTCCTCTCCATACACCAAGTTCAGATGCTGTCGGGCTGCAGCAAAAGAACACGGCTGTTCTGATCAGACTTTCATGTGCCTCCTGTTACAGGTGCATGTGTGCACGCTGTGTAATTAGGGAGGTGTCTACCACATCCAGAGCAACAAGAAATTACAGTGAAGCATAACAACTACTAAATTTCAATATTTTACATTCATTTTCAATATATTTTTCTTTCAGCCACAAGACAGGAACAGGTGAAAATACTGTAGCATATTCATCATTCAACAAGATATATTACAACACTCGTCAAAGAGGTTGAGGGGTCCACACACCAATATTACATTTTTCTAACATATCTACTGCATATTATTCAAAGTGATGCTTTCATAGCCTTGTAGATCAGTTCAGAGGGTAGATTGTGTCTTTCACTATTTTTTTTTTTACTGTCTTTTACCTGCCAGTAGCTCAAGGTACCTATAATTCTTTAAGTTCCACGTGTCCGAGGAAATGACACCACACTGGGACACGGTCCTCGGTCCTTCTGCGGCTGCACGGGCTGTTTGGCAGCGGGCCTCACACGAGGAGCAGGCTTCTCTCCTGCCGCCCCAGCCCCGCCGTGCCACGCCGCTACCCAAAGAGCCCGGCTAGAAGCCACCCTTTCACCTTCCCAAGAAGGCACAATGTGTGTGTCGCAAGTCAAGGGCCCTCCATCTTTTTTTATGAAGGCGTTCATCTGCTGGGGGAAAGACGAGGCCGCCAGCAGATGAGTGACAGCCTGTTTATGGCACTGTCGCCAGCACCTTGCTGGAGGAAGGGACCCCGCAGGCAGTGGCCATAAGTGGACGCTGGGAGGGGCGGTTTCCGCCCAGGGTCTGCCTGTGGAACTAGACTGAGGGCCTTGAGACAGGCCTCCTAGAAATGCCAGGCCCAGAAAAGAGGCTGTGGGGGGCATGGAAGGAAGAAATACAGCAGGGGAAGGGGAAGAAAAACAAGGACAACAGGGGGAGAGAGAGGAACAGAAGGGCAGGAGAGGGAGGAAGGGAAGGAGGAGGAAATAATGGGGAGGAGGAAGAGGAAGATGAAAAAGTGGAGGAAGGGGAGGAGAGGAGAAAGGGGAGGAGAGGAAGGTAACGAGGAGGAAGAAGAAGGGGAAAAGAAGGAAGGGGGAGGAGGATGAGGAAGGGGAGGAAGAGGAGGAAGAAGAGGAAGGGGAGGAAGAGGAGGAGGAAGAGGAAGGGGAGGAGGAGGAATGGGAGGAGGAGGAGGAAAGGGAGGAGGAGGAGGAAGGGTAGGAGTCAGGAAGGGAGAAAGAAGGGGAGGAGGTCATTTTCAGAACAGAAAGTCACCCCCACCCATCCTGCCCATCACGAGGCTGAGGTCGCACCCACATCCAACCTTGGTCCCTTCAGCACTGCCAAGAAAACCCAAACCCACCCAACCACCGTTCCACCACCTCTGGCTACTTCCAAACACACAAGGCCAAAGGGTGACAAGGGAGACTGAAGCTTTCACCTTCTGCGGGGCACGCTGCATGCAGACACTCCGTGGACAGTTCTCCATTGCTGGGCACTGAGGCCATTAAGGCAGTGCATTCCCAACAGCACTGCGATGATCCATCCTCCTAATGACCACGGCGAGGCGGGGAAGAACCAGAAGGGGCTTGTGAATCACAGATTCAATCACATTATGGTTAATTTTAAGGTTAAGTATATTTAATTGTATTGCAGTACTCCAAAAATTAGCAATCCATGAATGACAGAACTCCGCTGTCTCCCAGTACCGTCCCCGGGCTGACCTTGCCTCCGAGAAGGAAGGTAAAGTCCTGGGCAGAAAGAGAAGCTCACACCACATCCAGGTCTTTTGAGTTTTTAAAAAAATTAAATTTTCATGACAAGACTCGTAATTGGAAAGCATTTCTCGTACAGTAGCAGAGAACTGTTAAGTACACGAGTGGGAGTGTATGAAAGCAGGGGGCTGGACGTGGTAACTGAGGTCCCAATACTGACCAGGGAGAGCCACGCCCTCCAGAGAAACTGCCACCAAGATCTGGTTCCCCAAGCCAGGGCACGGACCGGCAGGGTCATCCCACCATGCACAGTGAGCACTGCTAGAAGCTCAAAGGCTGAGCTCGCCCCTGCATCCCGCAGGCCTGGGACCACGCCCAGCACATAACGGGCACACAAACCCGCCTCCACTTTCAATGGGGCTACATCATGATACACTCAGTGAAAGTGAAAAACATCGACCCTCAAAACACATTTAATACACCGAATGCCATGGTTCAGCCCAGCCTGCCTTAAATGTGCTCAGAACACTAGAATTAGCTACAGTTGGGCAGAGTGAGCTAACACAAGCCAATTTGATGATAAGTGGTATCTCATGTCATTTCTTCAATACTCTGCTGAGATGCAGAATGGCGGCATGGGTGCTTCCAGACAGTTTCCACGCACGGAGGCTACTTTTGCACCATCGGAAAGCTGGAAATCTCAAAACGCTGAACCACGGTAAGTTGGGGATCATCTGTTGCTGAAGATGAAATAACTGAGGACTTTCACTCAGCATGTGTGCTCTTATGTATTCCTCCCCAGATACTGTGAGATCGGTGCTAACTTCACTTTCACAAAGAAACCTGGTGGAGGGTACACAGTCAGCACAAGGTCGTACAGCCATGTGTGGCCAAGTCAGAGCTGGCTCAGCCCCATGTTCTCAGACTCCAGAACCAGCACATCCCCTCCCCTGGCCAGAGTCACTGTCACCAGGTACTGTGTACAAAGTAGACCTAATTCCATCTGTAATGGGAGAAAAAGAAGCTCCTCCTACTGCTGTCAGAAAAATTAACACCCAGTCTGCCTGACACACACAACTGCTTTCAAGATTAGGAATTTAACACTGACCACAAAAATGCCCATCACATTTAATGCAGTTATTCCAGCAAGTTCTCTTTGCTAGTTGTCCTCTGATAATAAATCACAAAATGGCCCATGTTACTGTACCCCGAAGTCAGGGCAGTGGTGGCCCACTGGAATCAGGTGGGACACTGACAATCAAATCCTGGGATGGAGCCAAAGACGAAGGCGGTTCCGGCGAGGGTCAGGCCAGGCTTGAATGGCTTCCCCAAGACCATTGCATGGAGTTTTCAATGCTCTATCAAGAGACTCACAAGATGCTTAGAACTTAAGCTATAGGGTTCAGAGGGGAATGGTGACAGAGTGTTTTGAAGGATTTTGGTCATGAATGGTATATAATTTTTTACAACAAGTCTTGCTCCAGTCATAAAAGACTTTATTCACCCATGCCATTCTGAGTCAGAACGGAACGCGCCTCCGCCTACAGCCTGGTGCTGCTCACACGTTTTCCTAGCCTTTCATCTGCATGCTAAGCTGTTCTAGAAGGCTTGGTCTCTTTTTACATTTTGTAGAGGGGCCATATTATACAGCTCATTACAAGTGTTCCTAACTCTTAGACAATGACTCTGGAGTCAACGACGTGGCTAATGAAGTATGACGCTTTAGCAACAAATCATTTACAAGTTCTGGGTGCTGTGCTTCTAATGGAGGAAGTTTTTAATCATAAGCAAATGTAATCATTTATGTTAAGCAACCCATGGACCTGGTCAATGTAGCACAAACAGCCATTAAGCAAAAATTATGACAATAAGGAAAGAACTGTTAACATTGCAGACAAAGCAGTTTGTGCTATTTGTAGACTCCAATAAACTGTGTCTTGGTAAAACTGAACCGAGCTCTCTCCATGCATAATTACATGCTTGAGGGTGGACACCACGTCCTCACAGACAACTATGAACTCCGCCATCAGACAAGATTCCACCCTGACACCAAAACTGACAAAATTATTAGAATGGGAACGTGTAACACGTGGCACGCTGTTTAACTTCTCTGGCTTCTACTTCCACACCTGAAGAAGCAGGTGTGACCACAGATGACAGTGGCATGTGACATAGAACAGAGAGGTTCCCGCAGCTTCTGCTCCCCTCGTTTGGGGTCTCATGCAGAATGGGCCCTGCTGGGGTGTGGAGGCTCCTTCCCAACCAACCTCCTCATTCACCGTCTCACCGCCTGCACCCTGAACCACCCCTGTCGCTATCCGCACCCACAGAGCTAATCCCAAGGGTCTTCCCCATCATGACACAGCCAGGCTCCACCTCTCTCTTGTATAGAAAGTAGTAATTAATAATACAGTAAGGAAAGTTAGGTACGTGAGATAGATTAATAGCGACAATCGTAGTGCGTGACACTCCTGAATCTTTACAAACACTAGGCACCAAGGGGAGGTGGAGGGTGAAAGGGCACCTTCCCAGCCCGTAGGACGGCAGGATGGGCAGCACCCCAGCTCATCCCTTCCATACAACACTGCTGGCTGGCAAAGGAACACACACAAAATGCTATGTACAGAAATCAGCTGTAGAGAACATGTCTGAAAGTTCCTGTTTTCCGAGAAGAAATCCTCAGTATTCTGTGTTAGTCTCATATTTCGAAGCTTTCAATGAAATTCAGCAGCAGCAACAGAGACAAAGAAAATGCAGGAAGAGACTTTGGCCCGACAATATTGTGCTTTAATGGCCGAATGAAAATAATCTGTCAGCAGGCCACAATAAAAGATGTTCAGCTGATGAATGTGTCACTGGCTAACTGCTTAATAATTTATATATTTGTATTGAACTTTAACGCCGAATTGTCAGGGCACATAAATACTCAGATAATTCAATGTGAAATGTGTCGGTTCTGGGTACACAGTAGGCACTCTGCCACAAACCAACAGAAAAAGAACAATGGGGAGTGTGAAAGCAGGCTATGGTTTGTTTTGCAGAACAGGGTCAAAGTGCATAGGTTTAGCCATGAATGCAGCATACGAAAGAGACTTAAAGAAACCTTACCAGTATCTGTAGATGATCCATATAGGAAATGTCCATTCATTCGCCTGGAAATGCATTACTGCCCGGAGCTGGGTCTACCATAGATTTCCACAATAATTTGTCTATAAAATTAACAGGTGTTTTTTCTTATTCAAAACAGTAATGCATATTTAATAACATTTTCTAAATCACACACACACTTTCAAATAGCAGAGGTAAAGCAATTCCTTGAATGATCTCCACATAGATTTAAATGATCCTTATTTTTATATGAAAACTTGCAGATCAGGCCCTAAAACTTTGCATTGCAAGGTTCACTGGTATTGGTCAAGAACGCCCTGTGCTCCCGCATCAGAATGATTAATGAAGGCACCTTTTTCACAGAATGTCAGACTCTGCCTTTTTAACAACTGACCTTTCATAGAATACTACTGAACTCATAATTCCACTTTTGTTCAGTTTCTTATTAGTGGAGTTAAAATTAATACTTATGGGAATGATGGCTAACGTGATGCACAGTAAATCTTAGAGCACATCAACCTTCTATGCTGACCATCCAAGGAATAGCACCTGCATTTGTCTATTTTGTAGCATAAGTATTCTGCTAAAATTCTGTGTCCTTTCAAAAGACAAATTAGGGCAGCCTGCAGATCTCTTTTGAGAACAAAGATGTATATTTTGAGACAGACTTTAAAAGTTTGTAGGGTTTTTTAAAGAACCTAATAAAATTGCTAATTTCAATCATAAATTAAATAAAGATTTACTCTTATTCAGTTTTGTGAAACATTCCTGATGACTAAGATGATATATGGCACAACATACTCTATAACCCACATTCATCTCTTAGAAGTGACAATTTAATAACCCATCAAGGCAACACAATATGCCAAAACCACTTACCTTACAGTGGGGTGACATGGTAAGGAAAAAGCTCAGCCGCTAATACCTAAAGCAATCTCACCTAAAACAGTTTAAAAAAATTGGGAAAATGGAGCCAGAACAGGGGTTTCTTCTAATTATCACTGGGAATAGCAAATTACTTAAGGACTCAATTTTTTCACCATGCCAACCATTTCCATACACAGACATACCTAATTTCTATAAACCCCTCAAGGGCCCAAACTAGTTTTAGCTTTAAAGGTCTTATGGGATCACAGGGCAAAGTAAGAAGGCTACAGTACATTCAATTATTCATTCTTATTAAATATTTGAAAAAAGCCATTCTGAATAGATGTTGGAAATGTGGTATACAGGTAAATGCGGTGCCTAAGTGGACTCGTATGTTGCATTATTTTAATCACTCTTGGTATCAGTGAAGTCACTCACCCAAGGAGAGTTAAAATGTAGGTAAACCAGCAAGGTAACACACAAGGGGAAACAGAGTCACCACGTTCCGACGCAGAAGCAGCATCCCTGGTCAACGCAAATATTCCAGGAGAACTGGGACATCGCCTCACCGCTGCACAAAACACCCGGAAGACCAAGCACTGCTTCTCAGAATCCCATATGCCAAGGCTGATAAGTGTTACCACCGCCGTTATGGGAGTGAAATGAGAGCACACGCCACCCCCAGAGCAGAACGGGCCAGCCCGGCATCAGGGATGCGGCTTCCTAAGAAGGGTATCTGAGATCGAAATGGAAAATAACAGACAGTTAAAGGAAAAAGGGAAATGGCAAAAATGATCTGACACACTTTTCCAGAGGTTCCAAATCAACTACATTTTCTCAAAAGAATGAAAAGGAAGACCCTAAAAGCCGGGTGGAGCGGGGCTGCCTGCGAGTGCTCTCCGCCGGCTGCGCAGGGCGGCGGGAACAGGAGAGATGCCAGAGATTTCCACAGTAACCCCACGAAGGCTGTAATGCCATTTCTAATCTCCAGGACGAGTCCGCGGGAGAGGAAGCTATCCTTCCATTTGAAAAGAGAAAACAGGAAATTCACTAACTTGGTGAAAACACACACGCCTCCCCACCGGGCAAGCCAGCCCTGCCGCCATGAAGACAGGCACCGAGGACCAGGGCCACGCTCTGCATCACTGGTAATAGACACAAATCCCAGAGAAAGGCCATAAAATATTGATATTCTTCACTTCTGCAAAGATAACAACAAATTCATGAAGAAAAAACACCCACAAATCTTCCTATTTGCATCTTATCACGTTTCCACTAAGCGTGTGGTTCATTGTACTATTAGACTTACTCAAAATGGGCAGTATTTCAATGAGGATTTCCTGGAAAAGACCACCTTCAATTTCATCACAGCCTATTAATCAAGGTGTTATACATTTATATTTGGCCATTTATCAACAATGGATGAGCTCTCAATTTTAAAAAGGCTCCGAAGCCCAGGTCCTGAAAATACCCCAATCGCATCCACACCTGACCCCCAGCGCACAGCAGCCTGTGCAGACTCTCCACCCACCCAGGGGATGATGTGGCATTACCATGGCCAAGGCAAACTGGGAAGCCTCTTCTTGCCGAGTGTGCAGAGGGAGGATGGGGAGCACTTGCCTGAATGAGGCACAGCATGCTGCAAGAGGCCCTTCCTTTCCGACAGAACAAAGAACACACCAATTCATCACCAAAGGCAATCTTATATTTGCAGACCAGCATTTTAGATTATATGCTGTTCTCAAATATACATAGATTAGCTCAGTTTTTCTAGAAGTTGACAGCAACAAACCTAGGCATCCACACTCGTCAAATCTAATAATTCTACTCCTGAAAACATGTCATAGAGGAAGATTTCAGGTTACGGAGGCTTATGCCTCATTATTATAATTGGGAAAAATTATAATGGGCTCCTATTCTAGCTAAAAACCTGCAACCAACTTTCCCAATTATCATTAAAACACTTTATAAACACCGATGTAAAAATTCAAAGACGTCTGCATAATGTAAGTCATTTGAAAGAATTACTGAGTTATTTAATATTTACTGAAATCATTAGTGTGTACATTTGTGTGTATTTTAAGGTTCTAGGTTAGTATCAGAGGAAAATTGCAATTTATTTCTATCTTGGAAGAACCATAGGAAGCAACATAATGATTAAAGTACGTTAAAGAGCCTAAAAATACCAATAAAATTCTACCCGAGCTGACTGTGACCCAGAGTCCCAGGCAGAAGCAGACAAGGAGCTCTAAGACAGGTAAACCCTTAGGGAAAGGTGGGAAGATGTCAAAGAAAAAGCCCAAGAAGTTTAAATAAGGAGACTGTGAGACGAGATACTGCTGGGAGGAGACCAAGATACAGAGAGTGCGTTTTACATCTCAGGGCACATCTGACATAGTTCCACCTGCTTCCTCGAAATTAGCACACGCTTTCTGATAGGATAATGGAGTTGGCAGGATAAGGTGCTTCGTAATTGGTTGTTGTATTTGGATAATGAGAGAGAGGAGGATATCTGTACTGCCCGCTCCACCCCAGGGACCACGAATTAACGAAGACCAGTAAGAGGGCAAGGCAAGACTGTGGAGCACGCAGCCCAGGCAACAGCGATGACGAGAGAGACAGACCTCTGTGCTAACCTTCTGCAAGGCGGGGAACACTCAGCACACGAGCCCCTCTTCAATGAAGGGAGGCTCACAAACGTCCCACGTCCCGTCCCAGAACTCGAGGGAAAGCCGGTCTCACTAGCCTACCACAGAACAGAAACGTGGAAAAGATTCGGGTGCAACATTGCTCACCACAGCCAGTTTTTTAAATTTTCCGTTGAATTTGGTTTTAAAAATGGGTGCCTTCTCAAACCTTTCTTTTCAAATATACGTAAAATACCATTTTAATCGTTTCCAAGAAGGCTCCTGCCTGTCCTGACTTTGCCACGGATGTTTCTGAACCTGGGATGGCGGTGCTTCTTCTACAGCAGCACATTCCCCCAGCAATGAGACGGTAAAGCTGAACTGCACGGCATCACCAAACCCACAGGCAAGGCTGCGTTCTTCCACCAGGGCTCCCCTAACAAAGGTTCACAGCCTGGGTGCTGCAAGCCTGAAACCAAGGTGCTGGCAGGACTGCTTTTCTCCAGGGCGCTCTCTCCTTGGCTTGCAGAAGGCAGCCTTCTCCCAGTCACCCGTGTGAAGTGCTGTAACCTCCGTCTCATGGGGACACCAGTTATATTGGATGAGGGTTCCTCTAATGACCCTGAGTTAACCTAATCACCTCTTTAAAAGACCCTATCTCCAAAATACTGTCACATCCTGAGGGTGAGGACATCAACACATAAATTTTTGGGGACAAGCGCTACCCAGAGACCAACAGAGCTGAGCCTGAAAGTGCTGCTTGGTCTGAGATGCAGAGGGTCAAATGGCGATGAATCCCTCAGCACCATCAGGGTCCAAGGCAAGAGCCACCAAAGCCGTGGACTCTGAACTGGGGAGACTACAAAACCACGCGGAAGTCCACATTTCACAGCTGATGATGGATTCTGAAGAGGCAGGGGATACAGGAGAGCCCCTCGACAGCTCCCTGGAGGGTGCTCTGTTTGGAGAAGGCCCAGTCAGCACTCAGTTCCCTGAATCCCTGCAGGGTTCCTGCTGGCCCTAGAGAATCCCAACATGAGTGAGGAACTGGGTGAAAAACATGCAGGACTCTGGTGGAGTTGCCGAAAATAAAGCTTTGAATTAGTGCTGTGTTTTACCTCCCATCTACAATCACACCACTCTTTATTAAGAGCATATATATTCCACTCTCCTAACCCTTCGGTTACTGAATCTTTATTTTTTACATTTTTTAGAGACAAGGTCTCACTCTGTTGCCCAGGCTGGAGTGCAGTGGCATAATCACAGCTCACTGTAGCATTGAACTCCTGGGCTCAGGCGATCCTCCTGCCTCAGCTTCCTAAGTGGCTGGCACTGCAGATGCCTTACAGAATTCTGGCCTGGATAATTTTTTTTAAGGTTTTGTAGAGACAGAATCTCACTATGTTGCCCAGGCTGTTCTCAAACTCCTGGCCTCAAGTAATTCTCCTGCCTTGATTTCCCAAAGTGCTGGGATTACAGGTATGAGCCACCACGCCCAGCCTACGGATCTTTACAATTTCTTAAGTGCCCCCTGGGCTAGGCCCTGTGAGGGGTATTATGGACAGCAAGACAGACGTGGTCCCTGTTCTCCGGGACTCAGAGCAGGCAGCGCGGCACAGGAGGAGAACAGCACTTGGATGGAGCAGGCTCAAAGTGCTGGAGAGGCTCAGGCCAAGGATCTGAAGCAAGCCTGGGAGCACGAGGGCCCCCTCTCAGACAGGGGCATCTCAGGAGGCCTGTGAAATACGTGGGCATTGGTGCGGGGAGGAGGCAGCCGGTGGCACACAGGGGCTACCTGAGCAAGTGGCAGAAACAGTGCCATCATCATCTTCATCAATAGCAGCAGTTACCATTCACTGAGTGTTTACTATGGGGTGGGCATTGTTCTAAGAGTTTCCTGCTGGTCAACTCACGTAACTGTCCAATAATCCTATGGAGTTAGATGTGATTATAGCACCCATGTGATACCTGGGGAAACTGAGGCATGGAGTAAAGTCATTTGTCCAGTTTATAGCTGTAAAGTAGGGGAGTTAGGGGTCTTGTTCCAGAGACAGCATTTGTACCACACATCACTTCTGAGATGTGGGCCGCTGGGTAATAATAGGAGGAAGCGCAGGCCGGCAGAGCTGCTGCTCAGAATGAAGGGGCGGAGCGCAAGAACGGAGGGGCTAGGAAAACAGAGTGAAGACCCACTCAGGGTCAAATTTGATTTCAGAAGCCACCCTGCAATAGGGAAGGGGGTGTAACTGACACAAAAGCTCCAGGGAGAAAGGCCAAAAAGCAAGTTCACTCAGGAAATATTCACCCAGGGCCACAGAGCATTCACCGAGAATGTTTACTGCAGCCTAATAATTGCAACAAAAACATAAAGGTTCACCAAGACAGAAATGGTTAAAATATGACCATGCACAAGCATGCAACAGAAGGCCTTAACAAAGAACCAAGCACAGATCTTTCAAAATCACGCTTAAAAGACTTCATAACAAGAAAAGTGCGTAAGATACAAAGTTAAGAAGTAGACTTCAAAACTGATTTTACACACGCTGATGAAAAAGCTGGAAGGAGTTACACCAAGACTATCTCTGAGTAATGGAACTGATGATTATTTCCTTTGTATTTGCTGTGTTTGCTAAAAGGAGCATCAAGTCCGCAGGTGGCATATGACCGATCATCACCTGAATGCTGTTCACGGCTGCAGCATGTGATGAGGACGTACATCAGGTCACAGGACAGGTGTTCAGAGGAGGCCTGGCCAGCATCAGGGCCAGCAGGTCCCAGATCTTCCCATCTTTGTCACTGGCAGCATGCTGCCTTTCAGCCACAGTCCCATGCCCTCATGGTCACATAACGGCTTCCCAGATCCTGGAATCATGTTCACTCAACTGTGTCCACAGACTGGGGGGCCTCGAGAGTCTTCCTCATGCTGTTCTTTGTATCAGAGGAGCAAAGTCTTTACCAGGAGCCTGCCAGCAGGCCTAGACTTCTCACACACACCCTCTCAGTGAGGCTGGGAGAGCTGGCACCTGTACTTAGCCTTTCCAGCAGGAGACAGGGAGAAGGAATGGAGGCCACGTTTGGGGCTGGCAGGCAACAAGACCCCCAGTCTCCTCCCTGTGAAAGCATCCCTGATACTCCACTGTTCTTCGGGGCGTTTTGTGTATTTCCACCACTCTCTCCTCCTGCCTCCAGGGCTGATGTGCCACCATCTCTGTCTCCCACAGTAGACAAAGCTCCTTGAGGCCAGATCATGGTTTCTCGTCATTCCATCAGCATGGTGCTGCAGACCAGGTACAGAAAGCTCCATTAGCATTTGCTGAACGGAGTTCTCATTTTAATTCACTCCTTTGTTGAATCTACTCAACGAAAATGGACCGTGTGCCCTGCGGGTCCACAGGTTCACATGTGCTGGTGAACAGACGAGGAGACCACTGCTCGCAAGGTGCTGGGGGCCAGAGAGGGTCGCCTCGCTCCAAGGCTCCTGCGTCCAGGAATTCTGCCTGCTCCTGAGTCTACTTCAGCAGCCAGGGTTTCCTTTGCACCACAACGAATGAAAGTCACGCAGAAATCTGACTTTGTGAAAATGATACATTTATCTCACTTCACTTCAACATAATGTAATATCACTAATATTAATAATTTTACCTCTAGAAATTGTACCGTCTCCCAAAGAAAGAGTCCTTGACCCAAAATATCAGAGGATATTAAACTGAGAAATGATCTACTGATGCAAATCATTAAATCTATTTGCATTTGCTTACTGAACCCTATCGCAGAAATTAAACTCCATGCGGTGGGAAGCTGGCTGCGCATGGGTAAGAGGAGACATCGTGCTGGATCCGAGCTCTATGCCATTAATTTTCCCACTTTCCCTCATTAACAAGTAAAATGTTTTTACTGCTTGAAAAGTTTTAATAAATAGAAAAAAGCAGGGCAGCTGACATAGTTTTTCATGTAATATACAAGGGCTTTTAATATTTTTACATACATTAATGGAAAAGCCAGGAAAAAACATTAAAAGGTTACATACGTGGGGAAAAACAACAAGAGCAGCCTTCAGACAAGGATGGACTGCCTCCACTTCCGTGCCCTTGACTCTGGCAGCAGTGCCCAGTCCTCACGGACATTGGAGAAGGGAACCGTGTGGCCTTGCCCTTGGCCAGCCTCTCCCCGCCCTCAGTGGTCCCGAAGTCTCGGGAACTCGGGCAAGGCACTCTTTCACAGCTGGACAAACATGTCCCCTGCTGACCAGATGATGTGCCTGAGACCCAGAATTCTCCACCAAGACCAAAGTGATGAATTGACATCAGTACAGAGACAAACTACAAGGCCCAGTCCTCAAGGAGAATTCACAATCACATGAACGTGTACTTAATTTAACTAAAGACTCAAACTTCTGTGATTTCGAAGGCTTTGAAAGCCACAAACCCCCATCTGTGGCAGCTTCCACTCTCACTGACCTCTGGGGGGCAGGAGTCCCAGGCCCGGAGGGGGGCAGGTATGCGCCGAGTCACCACCACCCGGGCACGTGGCATCGTGGTGACATAGCACAAGCCACAGAGGGCCCCGTGGGTCTGCACCACCAGCAGTTGGAGTGCCATAGTCACGGCCCAGTGGTTCCCATGTGGGAAGCCTGCCCCTCCCACATGTTCGGGGACGGTGCGCTCAGCTATCAGGGGCTGGGTGGCTGTGGCCTCACTCCCGTCTGTGGCCCCACTGGCCTTCCTCTCATCAGGTCCCTCTTAGTGGGTCAGTTTCTGCAGTTAAAACAATCAGCTATTTTTTGGCCCATAACCCCGGAGAAGAGCTTTCCTTTGGTTCTTCTTGTCCTGGTCTCATGACTGCCAAGCTTCTGATAATTATCCCACAGACAGAGCCTGAGCCCTGCTTCCGGCAAGCCTGGACTGAACATGCCAGCACAGAGCCTGCCCATGCACTGGGGACTCGCCTTTGGTACTCAGCATGGTTCCCATGGCCTAGGGTCACTCTTGGACAGTGAGGGGTGCACTTCTCTGGAGAGTGCAGGCCGGGCACAGCAGGCTACGCCTGACCCCTCCAGCTCTCTCTAAGGCAAGTTCCATGGAGCTGCTGAAGAGTTTCTGGCTCTGGTTTGATATTTTGGTTTTGATCACTGCACCCAATGGTGGGGTCTGGTAAACAAATAACGAGAAAGTAAGGAAAGAGTAAAATGTCACCACCGGTGAAAACGTCTCAGAGAAACTTACAGAGATATAACATCAGCGTGGAAAACACTCATCCTTGAAACTATGTGAAAATCACCAAAAAACAAAGAGCAACCCAGTCTACCTCAAGTTGTCAGACTGGAAACGAGGGCTCCCAGGGGCAGCGGCCGGCATGGGGGGCCTGCTTCCCGAGGGTGCCCTGGCCTGCGGCAGCTGATGCTCTTCCTGAAGTCACTTCTCCATCCCTCCCTCTGCCCCCACCTATCACCCCTGGGGCCAGCAACTCTCCTACCTACCTATTAACCTTCCTCCACCTTCTCTCTGGTAAAGTCCAATCACAACATAAAGGAGATGGTGACAAGATGCAAAAGGCCAAATGGTTAACCCAGCTCATGAGTGTAAAAACAGTGGCTTTCTTCAGAGCGTCTCTCTACCTCACAGTGTACTTCGCATGTACTCGGGTCCTGTTTTTACCAATGACACCTCCCTACATTTGTGTAAAATGTTCTATTTCTTTGAGTTCCTTCTGACTGATCATCAACGTCTGACCACCCTGGCTCTGCAGCTGCCCTGCACCTCTGAGCCTGGGTTTCTGATAGGGAACAGGGCTGGGGCAGGGGAGACCCAGAGCCCCACCTGAAACGGCTCCACGTCCCGAGGAAGAAGTGCCCTGAGGTTCACCCGCCCTTCATGCGGAGACAGCACTATCGAAGTCGGCAGAGGGTTCTGATCTGGGGGGTCTCCAGACACTCCTTCTCTTGGCAGGTGTGTTGGCAACAAGGTGTCTTGGCATCAAGACAGAAAGGATAGGGTGGATGCCAGGCAATGGGTCGGTGGAAATGGGGAGTTAGGATTTAATGGGTACTGGTTTCAGTTATGTAAGACAGAAAAGTTCTGGAGATGGGGCCAGGCACAGTGGCTCAGGCCTGTAATCCCAGCACTTTGGGAGGCTGAGGAGAGTGGATCACCTGAGGTCAGGAGTTCAAGACCAGCCTGGCCAATATGGTGAAACCCTGTCTCTACTGAAAATACAAAAATTAGCCGGGCATGGTGGTGTGCGCCTGTAATCCCAGCTACTTGGGAGGCTGAGGCACGAGAATCGCTTGAACCTGGGAGGCGCAGGTTGCAGTAACCTGAGATCGCACCACTGCAGTCCAGTCTAGGCGAAAGTGTGAGACTCAGTCAAAAAAAAAAAAAAAGTCAAACACAGAACGTTCTGGTGATGGACGGTGGTGATGGCTGCGGAGAACTGTGAACCCACTAACATCACGCAACTGAACACTTACAAATGGTGGACGTAGGAACCTTTACGTGATGTGTTTTTATCACAAAAAACAGTATAGTTGTGTCAAAACAATATTTATTATACAGGCAGAAGGGATTCTTTCCCTAGCTACAAGTTTGTGATTTTCCTGTCCCGAGTGGGTAACTATCCACCAAAATAGAAAGAGCAGACCTGGCCCTACTTATTACCCAGAGTATATGATGACAATTTCTCTGCAATTTATACCTCTGCTCCTCCATATCAAGTAAATAAACTGTAAATGCGTTTTAAAAAGAGAAAATATGATACATATTTTAGTTTTGTCAATTCAAACAATCCCCGTAACGCTTTGGGCTGAGTGCAGTGGATACTCTTTAAAATGGACTTCTCCTCTGGGCTTCTGGCAGCGGCCATGATTCTTTTAAATACAGCACCAAAGTCATACTCGGACAAAAAATTTTATCATTTCCGGACTGCTTAACCAGCAAAACGATTCCAGCTTGCAAACACAGATGACATTTCATGCAAGCAAACTAATTTCCTTGGACACAATTTGTCAAAAAGAAAAGAGAAAAAGTAGAAAACACCTATTGACATGTTATATGCTAAAGTGACTTTAAGAGTTTGTAATAATAGATGTAGATGAGGACCCCACCTTAGGACAATTTTATTGCTTACATTTTAAATTCAGGAACTTCATAAATCCTGAACATGCTTCAAGCCCTCAGATATTAAGGCTAAAAATGCAACTATAAAGTTGTTTGTCAATTTCTTCTCCAGAAGGCAATTTACTGCTGACGGTATTATGTCTACGACATATGGATCTGCAGGCAATAAAAATCTGGAGGGCTCTTGAAAACTCGGATGCAAAAAACTAGAGGATATCACATGATTAATTATGCCTTTAATATGAGATTCCAGGAGATGGTTGGATAAAGTTAGCGGAGAAAGGCTGCAAAACTGAAGGAGAATTGAAGGAAATGGATCAGCCATTCTGAGGGAGGAACCTCATCCTTACTCCTACACGGTGCATCTGACAGGCACCACAGAGCCAGGGCATTCACTGACGTCAATGCGCTGAAATAGGTAAACACACTCACATTTCTTTCCTTCAATGTATTTTCCAAACTTAATAAGTAAACAAATTCTAACAAAGAAATCAACCAGCTACTTATGACATCAACTATAGAAAATGCCACATCAGGCCAGGAGCCGAGGCGGGTGGATCACAAAGTCAGGAGTTCAAGACCAGCCTGGCCAACATAGTGAAACCCCACCACTACTAAAAATACAAAAAATTAGCCGGGCATGGTGGCATGTGCCTGTAATCCCAGCTACTCAGGAGGCTGAGGCAGGAAAATCGCACAAACCGGGGAGGCGGAAGTTGAGGTAAGCAGAGATCGCACCACTGCACTCCAGCCTGGGCGACAGTGTGAGACTCTGTCTCAAAAAAAGAAAAGAAAAGAAAATGCCACAACAAGGCAACGTCAAGAGCCCAGAGGTCAGGCCCAGCCCCATTCTCAGTGCTCCCACATCCAGCCCATCTTTATGCCTCCCAGGCTCCCCAGGGCCTGGACCTAGAGAACCTGGCTGGCCCGACCAGGCTCTCTGGCTTCTCCCCTGCCCACGTCTCCTGGGTCTCTTTGCCCTGACGGTCCTTGCACTTATTTGCGTTCATGTCAAATCTGCCTCCCCAGCCCCTCCTGAAAGCTGCACGTGGGACTGATGCCTCTCCCCACTGCCCCCAGCACCCTGCACAGCCCACGGACCAAGTAGACGCCAGGCTGCCTGCAGGACCAGCCAACAAGGGGGCTTTCAGCACCGCTTCTTGAGAGAAGGGTGTCACAGTCTCAAAATATTATTTTCAATAAAAGTTTTGTTTACCTAGAGAAGATTTAAACACACCAAAAACTTTGAAGGAAATAAGTGGTCCAGTTTTCTTTTTAATAAAAGCAGCGCTAGGTTGTACAATAACTCTTCCAAACAGAGCCACTGAACAGGATAAAAGAAAGAGCAGAAAGCCCAGTATTTCTCCAGGTGCTTTTTAGAAAGGGAAAACCACTATTTGGGGGAGGCTCCTTTGGGGGCATCTGTAATAATTTAGAAGAATGATAAACAGTTTCTTTTTCCCTAGTTTCAGGAGCATATATTTTTAGTGGAAGGAATATTAAAGGACAGAAATTTCTATAATGTCTCATAACGTAAGTACACACCCACTTATACACACCATACATGCACATTTTTCTATTTGAGAGATAAACAAAGGAAAGAGTCAGCACACCTCAAACCTTCTATTTTCCTATTACTATGGGTGAAGTCTTAAAACATGTTTCTCCTGATAATTGCATCCTTCTAAAACTGTTTATATTCCACTTTTAGCTTGTCTAAACACCCTGGCAGAAAATTCTGTAGCTGGAATGTGCATACTCCACACACAAAAAGCCCTCGCCTGGCAACCTTGTGCCCACCTTCGGCTGGCAAGAGACCTCCCCGGAGGACGTATCAGCTTCTTGGGAACAAGAACACGTGTCACCTCCCAAAGCTGTGCTCTCAGCCTGGTCCTTCTCCAGCCCCACCTGGCCAGCACGGATCTTCTAGAAGGAGTAGAAGGCTTGCTTCAGAAGCTGAATGCTTCAGTTGCTGCTCTGCCAGAAGCCTTGAACACTCCCCAGTGTTACTGGAAGGGAACGCAGAGAGAGCATTTAGAAAAGCATTTAGAGCACTTTCTAAATGCTTCACCTGTCTCAGCCAACCAAGGATGGGAGGATAGCTTTCTGGAAGAAGGCATGGGAAAAGCAGCTTTGAAAGCAGTGATGTGGATTCCATCAGGAACAATTACCACAAGAAAACAGTAATCCCCTGCCCCGCCCACCCCCCAGCACACAGTATGAGTTTGTATTCTGCCAACGGATGACGGAAATTAAAGTAACTGCTGACCCAGAAGGACCAATGTTCTCCAGAACCACTCCATGAACCTGCAGGTGTACTGGTCACACAGTCCACAAGCCTTTCTACTTACAAATCTTTGCATGCGTGTGTTTTGTGTGTATAGAGCACATGGGGTAGGGAAAGAAAGTGGGGAGGTGAGTCTCCTGCCCGTGTTTATGGAGAGACTGGGGTTCTTAGAGGGATCCTCAGTGAAACCAGAGATAACCCTGTAAGAGGAGAGGGGGGTAAATGCTCCCAGCAGGCTGCACAGACACAGTGAAATCAAGACAGGACTTTGCAGAACAAAGCTAGAACTCCTCTCAACTGCCTCTGATTTGTAACTGTGATTTCGGTTCCTTTTAGAGAGCATGGTCCAGTCTAGAGGAAACTGAAGCGATGCCCTTACCAGAAGGAAACAAAGAATTCTCCAGTGTGATCCACTGTGTTTCTGAGGAGGACATTCTCTCCCTCCCGTCTACCCCAACCCTGACCCAGAGCTCCAAGAACGCAGAGGTGAGTGAAGGCGACTCACCTCTGGCTCCGTGTCCCCACTGAGCCATCCCCATGTTCTATTTGATTCACTCTGTTTTGTGATGGAACCATTTCCAGTTGAGACGTATGCTGAGCAAACAGCATTTAGCTGGCATCCCAAAGTCAAACTAATCAAATGCAGCGTGTCGGTCTCAAAACAGACCAGGTGCCAAGGAATTCTTACACTCAGGGCCTGAAGAAAACCTCAAGTCTATGTTCCTCACGCTGGGCTCTGCCATGGAGAGGCGAGGTACTCCTCTCCATGGAGCTCTGGGCAATCCTGACACAATACCCACCTCTCTCCTTCCAGTCCTGGCTCCATTCTCCCTCTGTTCCTTCTTCGTTTTTCTTCAGTCCCCATTGGTAGCTCTTCATGGCCACCCACTTGTTAAACTGTTCCTCTGAGTCCTTCTTTTCCTGAGGTTCTTCTTTGCTCACCTCTCCCCTAGCGCTGGGAGGAAGCTGCACCCGTCGGATGGAGAGGGGGCCTGTAGCCTCTTCACTGCCTCCTACACCCCCCTCCATGCCCCTACACCCTGCCAGAGGCCAGGTCTGCTGCTTCCCCACCCACCCAACGGTGTCCTAACTCGGTCAGCCCCGTTCAGCTGTGGCCAGTGGCCGAGGCTCAGACCTGTGCCAGCTGCTGTCTTGAGGAATTTCCCAGTCTCAAGGCGTGGAACAGCCCATTTCCCTGTGTGCCCCGACTGGCCCTGAGCTGGGCTTGGGCCACAGGTAGGGCTGTGCATTCCCGCCCCTCCCCCACCCCCACAGGGCCAGTCATCTACTCTGATACAGAGCAGGGCACTCACACATTTAAATAATGAGCCAATAAATGACAGACTCTAACTGAATCCTAAATGTATTCACAATGTTTTTGTCACAAAAAGACCCATTTCCATCACTTGTAGAGCAACCAGAAATAAAAATTCTGGAAGAATTTGCCACAAGACAATGCTTCAGTTCAGTTCAAAAATTAAACTCATTTAACCTTTAACTCAATTTCAATTCTGAACCGATCAGCATGCAAGAGCTACCCTGTACATTAATATCAAGGAGCTGATCTAATTACTGATACAAGTTTACATTTAATAAACCAAGTATATTTTGAGAGTTTGGAGTTTAAACAACATGAACACTTTTAAAACAAAAATTGAAAACTATTCATTAGTTGCAGAATATCAGAAAACATTACATAAAGATATAAGAAGAATAAAAAATTATTCTGGAAATCAAATTCCAGAGTATGAGAGGCGTGTGCTGACAGTCTCAGAGGCCATACGGCTATGTTTTGCTGAAGGAGAGGGAGGCTGGCCAGAGACGTCACGGTGTCCACAGACATGGCCCTGAGTAGCCGCCACCACCGTTCTTGTTTCATCTCAGCTTTTTCTCCTCTAAAACAGCCCATCACCATCCAGCGAGCTTTAATACCAGCACGTATGCGAGCTCACGTTGTAAGTTTACAATGGCTCCACACGCGCACTGGGCGAGTGGTATCACGAGGACAAATCCTCTTGGCCTTTTCGCTCCTACAGCACTAAGTGCTGAGGCTGAACTTCCAAATCTGACATTACCTGGAGGACACTGCTTTTAAGATGCTGGCGCTCAGGGCCCCAGGACAACACTGACTTGAGTTCCCAGTGACCAAAACCCAATCAGGATGGTCTCAGAGGCTCCCCCTAACTGCAGGCAAGAGTAACAAAGGATTTCACAGGAGAACAAAGGTCAGCCCCAGAGTGGCCATCTCTAGTGAAGGTTCAGCTAAGCAGAGGGAACACCTACTTCTTCCCCCCGCCCCGCCCCGTCTTCCCCAGGACCCTGTAACCCAACATCCCTCACCCCGTCTCCACTTCTCTTATTGATAAAGGGTCATCATTGCCAACAACTTCATGGAGGGGTCCCAAGGATGCAGTGCAATGACGGAAGGACGCCTCCTCCCACCAGGCCAGGCAGACACGTGTCTCAAACGTGTTAGTCCCTCCACGTCCCCACGTCCCTGACGTCTGCCTGACCCCTAGCCACGCCGCCTCTTCTGGGAGAAGCAGAGACTCCAGGAGGAGATGGAAATGGCCTCCGAGATGCTATTACGCGATACTGCCAGACATCCCACACTTCGTGTTTCTCACAGGGGTTCATTTAACCTCATTTCTCATACAACGTGGACAAGCCCATTCGCCAACTTTTCAAGACCACAACTAACTAGAAGCAGTAAACTGCAATGAGGGGAGGCCACTGAGAGGCAGGCAATGAAAGCCCAGCAGAGATATGGGGCTGGCGCCAGGGCTGGGGCAGGGGCAGGGGTCCGCAGGGCCAGACCCTTCATAACAGACACATCAGCAGAAGGGCGTGACCCGTCCATGCAGCAGGGCAGTGAGGACCAGGGCCCAACTCCACAGGGCGCCACAGCCATCGAGAAAGGGCACTGTCATCTTGGCCAATCCCATCAGAGGTGGCTGTTGCAAGATTACAAATCGTAGACAGGATTCTGTGCAAGCCTCTAACCTGGGACCAAGGCAATGCAGGGGCCTTTCTGAGGGTGAAAGCTGCAGTCTCCAGACAACCTGGAAACACCAGGGATTGGAGCCAGGAAGTGACCTCCTTCCTGAAACCTGAACAGACACCAATGCTGGCTATGGTGGCCACATACCTATCTGGTGGCTGGCACTTCCAGGATATTTTCTTCCCCGGTCCGCATGCCACATGATGTAATTCTTGATGAGAACTGGACTGTGCCAAGTTCCATGTTTCCTCCTCATGAAAATAGGGAAAGGCTCTCTGTGGCCACGGAAAGGAGAGAGGAGCATGATCTCCCTGGAAACGCAGCCCTCCCTTCACAAACAGCCACACAGGAGAGAAGCCCAATGCCTCTTACATGGAAACTTATAGTAAGAGCAGAAGATTTAAGGGCTTTTATTTTAACCTGCCAGAGAGGCAGAAACATCCACCTCTCTCTGCTTAGAGTTAACCAATTTACCTGTTACTCTAAAGTAAGTCTTTTACTCCAAATGTTGGAAACTTAAACAATCTTTTGCTCTGGCAGTTTGGTTCATATTCTGAATTCACATACTTGTAGCTGTCATTCAACCATTCTTTTCTTTCTTCCAAGAGGATCCTGGCAGACTTAAAACTAAACGAACAGGTTTGCTTCTGACTCGCGGACATGGGCGCACACGTTGGCCGTCTCTGTCTCCTTGTAATATGGTTATAAAACTGACAGAAATAAAACTTTTACGTTGCTTTCTTTCTTAGATGAGTCCAGAACATAAGGCCCCTAAATCTCAGTGACACCTGTTTAGATACTGCCCACCTGCCTGCCACCACCATCTACTCTGCCTGCAGGTCAGCACAGAACCAGATGGGGGGGAGAAAACGTTAAGAGGATGGAAGCTGGTAAGGTTGTGCACTGTTCGGGTCCAATTTTCTAGATCAGAAACCATACAACAATTTCACAATGAATCATGCGCCACGCTCTCCTGCGGTCAGGAAGCTTTGTCCTGCGGTGGACGGGCCGGTACTGCACAGCCTGGGATTCTCTGCAGTGCTGCAGAGAGGGGCTCTGACCTGCCCTTTCAGCTGCCAATCAGAGGAGCACAGCCAACCTCATCATTCACGACTCAGAAGGCTCAGCGTGCACGGCCCATCTCCTAGCACGCAACGGCAGGGTTTTCACGCCATACGTTCACTTAAAAGCATATTATGCTGTTTCCCTTTATCTTACTAAGGTCCAAGAGCTGCCCCCCTCCACGAGCTGCACCAACACCTCTGCAGGCCCTGCGTGCTGCACTGTGTCAGGGAGGGGCCAGTAGTCAGCCCCGCCGGACCCCCTCACCACAGAACAGGAGAATTCATCGCAAGGATCTGCAGAACTAAAAGGAAACAACTTGACTCCCTGTCTTGTCTTTTTAGCCATCAACCTGAAAGACGAGGCCATTGTCTGGCTTCTAAAGGACACTGCACTATAAATGTTTAGCATAGGGTGAAGTATATGCACAATTTGTGTTATTGATAACATAAGTCACAGGAGTAACTCCCTAACCACCACTGATCATTTACCCCTCTCAGGCAGAAGCGCGAGGCAACATCCGTCAGCGTGGACAGGCCTCACCGACGTGGAATCTCGGAGCCGGCAGGGGCGAGATGAGGGGTTCCAGGCTTGCCAGGGCATTCCGGCACTTGTTTTTAGAAAACAGACGATGTCTATGAAGCCAAGGAGCGCTTGGCAAGTTTTCCTCACAGAAACATGCTTATTTGACTCAAGAGACCTCCTTAAGGAACACTCTGTGAAGTAAAATAATTACATTTTTTAAGCACATACAACACAAATCATTATTCCATGACGCTGAGGAAAAGCAGTGAGACAGCTAAACTTGCCGCAGGTGACAGTCCTACAGAGCGTGTTGTTTTGGATGTTATTTTTACTGAGAGTGCTTCTCTAAGTGTTTGTCCTTAAGAACAATTTCTTCTCCTCCTTGAAAGATCAATTATAATAACATGAATGCTGCAAGTGTCTGTATTAATTCTCCAATCTGTCAGAAAAAACGAATTTATGAAGTTCCTAGGAAGGTTCTCGTGGCCCACAGACCTTGAGGAACCATCCGACTGGCAACAGTCAGACTGCCCTGCATGGAGGAGCCGCAGGGATAACCAGTAGCATGGCCTCGCCAGGTGCACGTTCTCAGCCAGTCGGGAGGCTCCCGCACACCGCTGAGGGTCGGCTGAGTTCCTGAACCTACTTAGAGATTAGCAGAAAGGGGCAAAGCCAGGCCACTTCCTGCTGCAGCTGCCCCCCCGGGAAGTGCAAGGGCATCGTCAGGCTTTCCATGGCACACGTTCCAAGGGCAGAGCATCTGATGCCATCAGACAACTCTCCTCCTATCTTCAACACAGAGGCCCTGCAGGACGAATTCTCATGTCCCAGAGGGGCTAGGGCCAGGCCAGCCTAGCCAGTGACAGGGGGCCCTATCTGTCTAGGCAGCCAGGTGTGCAGAAGAGGGTCAGGCCCAACATGCGTTCTCCACCCAGCCTCAACCCAAGAGCTGGCTGGGGCCAGATGCCAAAAGCTGATCCACAAACCCTGGAAATGGATCCCCACCGTGAGGACAGAAAAAGCCTCTGCAGTAGAAGACAGCCTGTGTACAGTCCCCGCATTTCCCAAAACACAAAATGCTTTACAGTGGTTTAGTTTGGTTGGACGCTATCAGCTTTTTCAGTATTACATTATATTTTTCTGAAAAGGCTTATGTGAAAAGAATAAAAGAATAAAAAACAAGGGTAAGCCGTTGGCAAGTGAAAGGCAAGCCCCAGCAACTCCCCAGCACCCTAGATCTAGAAGGCCGGCTGCTGCTATTTCTGCAATCTAAGTATGACCCAGGGTGGTATGGTCCATTTTTTCAAATAATCAAATACTGCCATCAATATTATGGAAAACTATACAAGCCCCAAAATAACATTAGAAAAATAAACACATACAGCCTGGCCCCTCTCATTAGATTTTGGGCACAGCAGGGATCTGGCGATCTCGGAGGTTTGCAGCCACGGGAAGACGGCGCCAGGGAACCGCTCTGCTCTTGCAAAGGCCAAGTGCTCTCGGACGGGATGGCACTCACGGAAACCTGTTATTGTCAGGCAGTTATAAAACTAACTTAAAAGCATCTTCTGTTGCTTCGCTTTTGGAAAATATACCACTTTCCCAACCGATGTGTTCCTCACACTTGTTTTTAGGGAGGGAAAGGTAACGGCACAGGAAGTGAGGGAAGAGTAAGGGAACTACACAGGAAGTCCTGGTCACCGTGCGAAGCCACACACAGGTCACTGGAGTCACCTGGGGAGCGCAAATCAGACTTTGTACAGAAGCACAGACGCAGTGTCACTGAAGAAGGCCCAGCGGTCAACCTGCAATTTATCCACTAAAGAAAGAAACACCACTTCAGAGGAAGCAAGGACCACTCTGGGACTCACAGGCACTTGGAGAAGGGTGAGGGCAAGGGCCAGAGCCAGCTGCATGCTGCCCCAAATCCCGGCAGCCACTGTCACGTGGCAACCAGAGGGCAGCAGCCATGCAGAGCACAAATGGCTCTAGGAGGAGAGCATCTTGAGATGGGTGAAGGCAGCACCCAATCCTATTAAACAAGGAAGCTTCACAAAAGGCTTCTGACACCAGACCCAGATGGCATCCAAGTTGCATTCATCCCACAACTGGGGCTAAAGTAACACCAATCCAACACTTACTCTTCCAGAAAACAGAAGAAGGAATGCTTCCAAACTAATTCATCATCAGAATGACACTCATTCCAAAACAAGACAAAGACATTACAAAAATAAAAGTATACACCTGGTTTAAAATTCAAAAAATTTATTCTACCAAGGAGAAAGATCACTACATACATGAAAATCCTTTGATGAAATTCCACACAGTGAGGAAGACCCCTCTGAAACCCAACATGGGCAGCGAGCCCTCATTCGCGGAATCCTGCAAGCTCTCCCAAACCAGAAACCAGGGGAGGATGCCCACTGTCACCACATTTACTGAAGTCATATTGGAGGGTTCTGGACAGCTCAACAGAAGAAATTAAAAGCATAAAAATCAGAAAGGAAGAAGCATATTATCTTTATTCCTAGACATCATAAATTTTAATACAGAATCCTAAGCAATCTCAAAACAACCCTGGAACAAATACATGAATCGAGTCAAGATCCCATAATATTCAACATACAAGTTAGTCATTAAACACAAGCAACAACAAATTAAAAGGTTAAAAAGTTTCAACCTTATTTCGAATACCATCAAGAACAAAGTATTTAGAATTGGAGCCTGCCTGACGTGCAAAACCTCCAGGCTGAAAAACCACCCAACACTGCTGCTAAGGACAATGAAAGAATCCAAATGCAGACGCCAGGCAGAGGCAGGATCTGCAAACTTCCATGTTAAGATGTCAACCCTCCCAAAACTGACACCCAGATTCAATGAACTCTCAATCAATATCCCAGAAAGAACTGTTGCAGGAATTTACACCTTAACTCTAAAAGTAATATGCAAACTTAAGAGACGTAGAAGCCACACAATTTAAAAATAAATAAATTTAGAGGACTCACAGACTCACGTTAGCTGACATCAAGACGTATCACAGTTACCCAGCCAAGCCAGCATGGAACGGGCATAGAACAGGCAGAGGTCAGCTGAACAAGACAGAGGAACCAGAAGCAGACTCACACACCCTTGGTCAACTGATTTCTGACAAAGGCACCAAGGTAATTCAATGAGGAAAGGAGACATTTTCTTTCTCTCCAACAAATGATACTAAAACAACTAAACAGCTGCAGGGAAAAACACTCCGTACCTCACAAAAAGGTAATTCAAAATGGATCGCATATCTAAACATAAAAGAAGACAAAGCTTTTAAAAGAAATTACAGGAGACTGTATTTCAGAAATTACAGTAGGCAAATATTTCTTAGAACATGAAAAGTGTTACACATAAAGGGAAAAAAGACATAATGGACTTGTCCAAAATTAAAAACCTCTACTCATCAAAAGACACAATTAGAAAAACAGAAAAGCAGGCCTCCAACTTGCGAGAAAACAATCACAATACATACATCTGACAGAAGACTCATATCCAGAACCACAAATCAATAACAAAAACATGAACAAGAAAGCTCCGATTATAAAACAGGCAAAAAGTGGCTGGGTGTGGTGGCTCACGCCTGTCATCCCAGCACTTCGGGAGGCCGAGGCAGCTGGATCATGAAGTCAGGAGTTCGAGACCAGCCTGACCAACATGGTGAAACCCCCTCTCCTATTAAAAAAACAAAAATTAGCCAGGTGTGGTGGTGCACTCCCAGCTACTCAGGAGGCTGAGGCAGGAGAATTACTTGAACCTGAGAGGCAGAGGTTGCAGTGAACCAAGATGGCACCACTGCACTCTAGCCTGGGCGAAAGAGCGAAACTCGGTCTCAAAAAAGAAAAGAATTTTAAAATGGGCAAAAGACTTCAGTAGCTATTTCACAAAGAAAACACAGGAATGACCAAGACTTCACCAGCATAAGTCATCAGCAAAGTGCAAATTAGAACCACAATGAGGTAATACTTCATACTGGCCAGAATGGCTAAATTTGAAAAACTGACACCACCAAGTGCTACCAAGAATGTGGAATAACTGAAACTCATACATTGCTAGGGGAAATTTAAGATGATACAGCTCTAGAGAAAGTTTTGGCAATTGCCTGTAAAGTTAAACATGCATTTGCAATCCAACCCAGTAATTCCACACCCAGGAATTTATTCAAGAGAAATGGCAACAAGAAACCACAAAGAGGATTGACTTAAGGGGACACAAAGGAACTTTCTGGAATGTTCTATATCTTGAATGTTCTATATATTGGGTGGTGGTTATATGGTTGTACACCTTTGTCAAAAATCATTGAATGGTACACTTGAAATCTAACATCTGCTATGTAATTTTTACCTAAAAAAAATGATAAAATGTTAAATTTAACTCTGAGTATTCATATAGTTTTTTATACTATTCCCCAACTTTCAAATGCTCCCCCCACCAAAATTAAGTATACACACAAATACTGCTGGCTGCCCCAAATCCCACTCCTTCCTCGCTCACAGGACACCTAATTTTAGCCCATACATGACATGCCCTCCTTTCTTTCTCCCCTACCTGTGGCTTGGGCCCAGCAGCTAGCTTGAAGCACCAGGGCAGGGACCAGCATCTGAAGACCCCAAGAGGAAAGCTCAGAGGAGCCGAGTTCTCAGGGGCCATGAAGGCACCAGCCCCAGCGCCCGTGGTCTGTCTACAGGTGTGTCTTCACGAGAGCAATCAGGCAGATCGTATTCAGGATTCAGCATTATTTCAGGGCTGTTTTTACACCTGAACCTGATCCTACCTTGAGTCAGAAAGTCCATAAAGTAGAAATTCAAAATGAAGCCTCTTCATCACATTTGCATCGCCCACATGGGCATTTAACTAATATCTTATAATGCCTTTGTTTTTTTTTTTTTGTTTTCCTTTTTCTTCCCCAAATTCCCTTTGTACTTTTACTTTTTTCCCAAAAGAAAAAAAAACGCCAACACATAATTTCTATGATTTATTGTACAACTACATGCTAAAAAGGCAAAATGACATTTCCCTACAAATTACAAATTATTTGTGCCTGTGATTTTCTGAACACTACAGCCAGATGGTTCTCACAGAAATTGAAGAGTGTATTCACATAGTTCAAAGGTTTGCTTATTTTTTGGTCTGAAAAAGACTATATCGATTGTAACGTGCAGCTCTCCAGGAAAGATCCCGACAGCGGAGGCGAGTGCTGATATTTACGACTGCACTTGTGCTCATTATGGCTGTCTCTGACAGGGGTCCATTAAAATCAATTTTTATGTTTCTTATGTATTTTCTTTATCTAATGTTCTTGGCATTGTGTTTATTAGCCAGTTAAGAGAAACACCAAGCATAGGAGTGGGTGTTTTTTTTCTTCTTCTTCTTCTGTCAGAAATAACAAGACCTACAATTTTAATAGAGTGAATGGAGGAAATTTAATGTTACATTTCAAAGCAAGCCATTAAGGAGTGCTTTACATTTTTTATGTTTTTACAATTAGAGAAATATAGTGGGAGCCATTCACAAAAAGAGAAACATGTACGCTCTGAGAAATGACAGTACCCTAAAATCTTGCTGAAAAGGGGCTACCCAGGCCCTTCCCCTGGCAGGGCCATCCTCAGCCACACCTGCGCCAAGGTCTGACCAGGCTCTAAGAAGGCGAGTGGGGCTCCCGGTTAAGGGATTCCAGAACATCAAGCAGTCCTAGAATGAAAGTCACCTGGCAGACTCTGGCAGAACAGGGAACGCTGGTCTGGATTTTATTTTTTAAATCAAGATTAATCCTGCATCTCTCTGTCTCTAAATTTCCAGAGACATATGTTGAAGAACCAAAATGTTCAATGCTCATCACCAACCAACTCCTCTGTAAATGCACACATTAATCAAACACCTTGGTGCTACTAAGGAAAGGGTATGAAGGGTATGGCCCTGTGTTCATCGGAGGCACACACCGGGAGGCTGCAAAGGCAGGAGCAATGGCAGCACACTGACCTGAGAGAGGGCTGGTGGCTGCGGTTGGGGGTGTAAGGCTAGCGTGACCCTGTGATCGACGGAAAACAAGTGGTTATCACACAAGACTCCTCAGCTGCTTCCACCCGTGCTTCGCACACGGGATCAAGCGGCTCATACTTACTCAGCTGCGGGCGTCCCCTGGCCCAGGAACCTGATTTCGTGCAGACCCTGCTCACAACCAGACAGCTCCAGCTTCCCCAAAGGGCTGTCCAGCGTGGTGCGTTTCATTTCACAGGTCTTATCCATCTTTCCAAGAACCTAAACAGAAACAATTGTTAAGACCAAGTGTATACAGAAGAGGCTGGTCGTATACAAAACACAACAGAAGTACTGGTTATTTAAGACACAAAATATATTCCAAAGTATTTGCCTCATTTTTGGAATTACATGATGCGTCATTTTTACAATATGGTTACTGGGAAGACAGAAAATTACAACAATTACCTAGAGCAGCCAACCAATACTACAGTCTCCTTTTATTTCCTAAAATCACTCTCTCCCGGTTCTTCTCATTCATCTTTAGCCAATGCATCACTGAAGGAAGCTGAGCTGGTAAGAGCGCCTCTTAAATACTACCCACAACTAGGCTAACTTTGCTTTACTAAACAATTAATAAAACAACTACCACAGACAATGAAACCCAAAGACAAACTGTTCAATATTTGTAATAAAGTACGTTTTAGAATGAAGCATGTATGCAATAATTTACAGAAACAGAGATTCAAATGAACACCTACAACATGGCACCTGTGTTAGGAGCCAGCCCAGAGAGGATGTGCGATGCTGGGTATTTCACGAATGCTGTGGAAAGCACATTTAATTTACATTTAAAGAGATGTACAAGGCTGGGCGCAGTGGCTCACGCCTGTATTCCCAACACTTTGGAAGGCTGAGACAGGAGGATCACTTGAATTCAGGAGCTGAGACCAGCCTGGGCAAGGTAGCAAGATCCTGTCCAAAAGGAATTAAAAATTAGCTGAGTGTGATGTCACATACCCATAGTTCCAGCTGCTCAGGAGGCTGAAGAATGCAGCCTGGGAAATACAGGGGAACACATCTATAGGCTAGCTTTACATGTGCACATTTCTCTTTTTTTTTTTTTTTTTAGAGACAGGGTCTCGCTCTGCCGCCCAGGCTGGAGAGCAGTGGTGCAATCCTAGCTCACTGCAGTCTTGAACTCCTGGGCTCCAGCGATCCTCCCTGTTGAGCCTCCTTAGGCACTGGGTCTTGCTATTTTAGCTGTGTCCTCCCATTGCCATGTCATCCCAGGGAGACCCACAACAGCTCTTGGCTACGTGGGAAGGCCGTCCTCACGGCTCCCATCACACCTGGGCTCTTCCCACTCCACCCCAACCATCAGCCCTCAAAGCTCATGAAGAACAACAAAGCAACGACTCCCTACACGAAGGGGCTAGAGCAGGGGGGCAAATCTGACTCAAACACCAGTTAGGAAAGGCGCCACACAGCAGGAGGTGAGCAGCGTGTGCACGAGGGTTACTGTCACATCGGCCACAGCATTCAGTTCTCACAGGAGCGTGAACCCTCCTGTGAACGGTGCATGTGAGGGATCCAGGTTGTGCACTCCTTATGATAATCTAATGCCTGATGATCTGAGATGGAACAGTTTTATCTCAAAACCATCCTCCCACTCCCACCCGTGGAAAAACTGTCTTCCGTGAAACTGGTCCCTGGTGCCAAAAAGTTTGGAGATCGCTAGCCCAAACGGTTCCAACCTCAACAGGGCCACACCTCCGTCTACGGCCTTAGTCCCCCATGACCGCATCACACCCCCCACTGCCCCTCACACTCCGGTCTCGCTCTTCCTTCAGGGCCTCTGCGCTAGGGCTCTGCCTCCTCAGCCTGCACAGTGGCCGCTGTCACCTGACTTACAACCATGCTTAGATGTCACCTTCTCAGAGAAGCCACCGAAAACAGTCTCCACCTCCACCCCTTCTTTCTCTGCCTTATTTCCCTTACATAACCTGGAATCACAGTTGGGATGTTTTATTTGTTGTGTCACCTTCACTAGAATGCAAGCTCCGATACAGGCAGCAAATGTGTCACACGTGTAGCCAATGAGTGAGGAGAAGCCTGAGAGGTCTTGTTTTCATATACTTTTTCTAAAGTCAGATGGCACCATCCTTTACTCTTCCTTCCTTGACATGGCAGATGTGATGGCTGGAGCTGTGGCAACCACCTAGTGATCATGAGGAAAATGCCAAGAGCCTTGAGAGACCAGGCCCCAATACTGTGAGCCTCTCCACACCGCAGCTCTCCATGGCTGGCTAGGCTTCTCCTTGTGTGAGAACAGGAAAGCTGAGCTTGTTTCAAGTCTGTGTTCTGAGGAATTCCTATTTTCTTCAACCAGAGTAGTCTTCACTGATCTCCTGCTGTAGCGCCAGCATTTAGAATAACAGTGCCTGGCACCCACAAGTTCTCAGCAAATATGTGTTGAATGAAAGATCTAATTACATGAATCATGCAATGATAGCTGAGATCAAAATTCAGAAGGAGAACTCCAGGATTAATGAGCGCCTGTAACAAGGGGTTTGATGGCCTGAGGAGTCCAAGAAGGGAGGTGCTGACTGATGTGTTGTAGTTTTCTGGGTGGAGAGGAGGAGGAGAGGAGAGACTGAGCCAGGCAGGTGCACACAAGCAGAGGCACCGGTGCTGGAAGCAGCACAGAGCATAAAGGAACAGAACGAGGCGGCCAGGTCACCAGAAGGAAGAGGACCTGGGTTTGAGATGAGGCTGCCTCGGCAGCTCCTGGAGCAGTGAGGGCCAAGTCCTGGGACGCAAGTCAGAGAAACAAAGGAGAACACGGATTCCAGGCAGGTCAAGGGCAGGGACAGGGAGAGGGGTCTGAGGGGCCACAGCCACGACCACCAGAGACAGGGTGACGATGTGTGCGCAAGCACTCTCCGGGCAAATCACAGAATCTGCTCTGGCTAGATGTGTGCTGTGCTGCATTTCCAGCCAGAAACAGAAAAAAAACCACCTACTACACCCAAGCACAAGGTTCACAGCTGCGTAAAACAGGGCCTGTCCTAGAAACAGGAATTCTCGGCCCTTCTTCCCTGAAGCCACCCACTGGAACCTAAGGGACACCTGGGCAGAGGCCTCAGTGTCCTGTGGAAGGAAACTAGTGCCCCATCTAACTCGAACACGCCAGCTTCAAATCTGCAGAACGGGATGATGACGTGAGAGACCCAAATGTCTAGGACTTCCAGAATTTGAACTGTCGGTCCTAAGGGGCTCCAAGAGCAGTAACAGGGCACGTGCACATGATGGGACAGCGGTGTCCTTGAGGGTACCACAATCTAAGGGGCAGGCAGACAAGCAGGCATCCAGTGGACTCAGCGCTGTCCACCCCTCTGGCTTGCATGGGGACGACACCACAGCCCGCATTTAGGACACCCACGCGACTCAACAGTCGGGCTTCCAAATGTCCCCCCTTCCCACTCCCACGAAGCATCACCCTCAGCCCCACAGCCCGGCAGCACTCCCTGAACCATCACGGCGTCCACTTAAACCACATGAGTGGCTGACGTTAATTGGTGGCAGAAAAAAATTGATTTCTCATGGCTATTTGGAGACCTCTGGAAAAATGAAGTGAATTTCGTTTCATCTCCCTTTTTACATGAATAGCGTTTAAATAACAATGTTCTGAATTAAGCAGCTGGCGCCAGAGGCCAGTTCCCACCATATTAAAAGGAAGAGACCCAGAGACGGAAACTGTCTTCTTTCTCCCTTACTGGTAGTCATTTTCCAGCCCTGCTGCACTTGTCTAAAAATCGTCCTTCCAGAACCATCTTTGCAGCTCTGTGTCTTTTCCTCTTAACCATTTCCACTGCCGGTATCCTGTGCAATGAAAACGCACAGAAACAGACTAGCCAGGTGTGGCAGCATGCACCCATCCAGAGGTGGAGCTGGAGAATCGCCGAGTCCTAGAGTTCCAGACCAGCCTGGGCAACAGTGAGACCACATCTCAAAAACATAACAAACAGGATAAAAGGGAGAATTCACCTGCCTCCGTGTAAGCAGTTTTCAAATGAGGTAGACCAGGTCCCCTGTGGCCTGGGCTTCGGGTCTGTGTGAAGGGGGAGATTGGCTGGCAGAAGAAGACCAACCTGTGGGAGGAAGAGGAGAATGTCTGACTGCCTCACAACCCACAAAGACATCACGAGATGAAACCCAGCTTTGCAATCTCCCTTCTGAACAGGGAATAAGGAAAAGCATTGGGGAAACCCCTCTCGTCCTCAGGACTCACAATCAGACCACCTCAAAATCAGGCACAAGAGAGTATTTTAATTTTTTTTTAAAGCATGTGTCAAAACCCTAGAAGACAGAAAATCCTTCATCCCAATCACCTAATAATAAACCTGGCCACGGGAGGGTGGGAGAAGGAGGTGGTGTAGCTGATGCTCACCGAGGATAAAGGGCCCAGGGCTAAGAGACCCCATCCATGGTCCCCGCTGCAAGCAGGAGCCTCCCCAGTGGATTCAGCTGGGTCACATCCAACACAAGACAGTCAAGTGCAGCTCACTTCATTCTGCTCTCACAACCAAAAAGAGTTCCATTACGTTGACATGGTTTCACCAAATAAAACTGGAACTGCCACCTGGGATGTCAAACTGAGAAGGGCTCCGAACAGCGTCCCCAAACACCACCCCACAAAGCCTCCAACCAGGGCTCCACCCACACAGGAGCCCTGGATAAAGGGAAACAACCTTGTTTGTGGCTCAACTTCTGTGAACCCAGCTACACACGTGCAGACACCGAGGGGAGATTCTGCATCAGAATGACATAGCGGCTTGCAAATGAAAAGGTTTCTATCTGAAGCCACTTTCCACAAATACTGCTCATGTCTTGGCTTACACACAGACTTCCAGGATCTGGTTCCTGGAACAGGAGGTGTGCCGGATTTTATTACTGTCATCGGGCACGGCAGAGCACCTTTCTGATTAATGATGCTTTGGTTGTAAAGAATACTCTAACAACAAGAGCCCTGGGGAGTTAGGGACGGACGAAGAATGAGCCCTGGCAGCAAGGTTCCAGAAGCACCCCGGGTAGGCGTCGTATTAAAGGGCTCGGCATAGTCATCCAAATAACACGCGACGTGCAGCACATGATAAAACCGACGTGAAGATGCCGACACATCAGATCCCGGAAGCAGACGGACACCTAAGGACATCTGTTCATTGGTCTTTAAATCACCCACTTCGAGATATAAACTGGCACTTGTCCACATTTAAAAATCATGGTTTTCTTTTCTAAACTCTTCCTGTTGGTACACATGTGGAACGAAGTATGAACAACACAGGAAGGTAAACACTGCTCCGCTCTGAAGCTCAAGCAGGACATCAGTCAGCAAGAGGTTAAAAGACACACTGCTGTGTGTGGGTAACAGAAACAGATCACACCTAGAGAAAAGGGCAGAAAACGTAAATGTGTACAGTTTTAACAAATTGCTCCAAAAAGCCCCTGGAACTTCAAGCACTTCGGAGAAATGTTTCCAGATTATAACTACCACTCCCATATCCATCCCGACAGTTTAGCTAAACCAACTATAGCTCTAACTGAACTTGGTTTGTGATGCCAGAACACTGTAAAGACGAGCCTACAAAAGTCTCCTTGGAAGCTTCTTACTATTACCTATTTCTTTAAAAGGTTTCATAAAAGGCTTTCCTAACTTGCCATGTCACTGCAGATCAAAGAAGAATCTACACAAAGAGGTTCTATGACATGAACGTCCCCGTGTCAGGGGGCGTGTGAACCTGAGTACATGCAGGTGTACATGAATGGTGCGTGGCAGAGCGCGGAGACATGGTGACAGGCGAAACACTGTGCGTCCTCTAGCTAACTGTGTGGAGGAAAACATTTTCATGCCAAAATACAGATAAAATGAAAAATTACAAGTTTTTGTCTTTGGAGACAAGGTCTCACTCTGTCACTCAGGCTGCGGCTCAGTGGCGTGATCTCGGCTCACTACAACCTCTGCCTCCTGGGTTCAAACAATCCTCCTGCGACCACAGGCGCATACCACCACACCCATCTAATTTTTTGTATTTTTTTGGTAGAGATAGGTTTTACCACGTTGTCCAGGCTGGTCTTGAACTCCTGGGCTCAAGCGATCCACCCATCTCAGATTCCCAAAGTACTGGGATTACAGACGTGAGCCACTGCGCCTGGCTGAAAATTACAGAATTTTTAGGGTAAAACAGGAGACTTGCTGTGAGCAGTTTCAAACCGGATTCCTGGGAGCTGCGACTCATTTCTCCCTGCTCGGAGTTACTGTTAAAGAAAGACTAGAGAAGCACTGTTCTGAGGCACTGTCTCAGCTTTGCTCATTTTTTGGCAATTCCCTGAATTAGGAAGTTTGAGTACCTAGCGAAGCAGAGGCCATCATTAACAAAAAATGTGCCACTCTGCCAGCCAAAATACCCGACTCATATGTAAGAGGAAATCAGGTTACAAAATGAATGAAACCTAGACCTCCAGTAAGAATCTTACAATGCAGAGGACAAAATAACCTGGCATCTATAGACAAGACGTTTGAGAACAATTTTAAAACGAAGCAAAGAATCCTCAATTTGGCAGAATGCACTCTCTTCTCCCCATAATCCCCCAATCAAAATCATGGGGGTCTCTGGCTGATGAATATGAGGCAGAATCTAAACAGGCACTCTAAACGCCAGCCAGAGCTGCAGTCAGCCCCGGAGGCGAGCCCAGGGCCAGCACGTGCCAGGGAGCAGGTGCATCTGCAGAACCACCTCGAGGCTACTGTCTGGGGTCTAAGAGCCAAAGGACAGCAAGGCTGAGGGACCTGAGCATGCCAGAGATGCCAATCGTCCTTGAGGGTGGGAGGCAGTGCACCAGCTTATGCCTTAGAATCCCGGAACTTCCCTGCACCGGAGCCAGGAGGTGGAGAGCGCAGCCACTCTTGGCTTCACAAGGTCACTGGCTGCTCTACCTTCATGACACTCCCAGGTCCTGAGGACACAGCAGGTACCAGTGCACCTTCTCACACAGACCTTGTCTTCAACATAGGTCACAATGGACACTTGGCCATCAAGAGACGCTTCTGCTACCTCCAAGGCACCTGGCAGTGTCTGAGTGAGCACTTCCAAGAGACCGGGACCCCACCTGTCTCCTGGAGGATGATGAAATCCACCACGGGAACCTGACCCTAACTCCAGGACCCCTGGCTTCTGACAAGAGTGTTCTGGACAGACACAATCTCGTGAATCCAGCAAATCCAGCCAGGATCCTGCCTGGTCTGAAATATCACGGAATCCTCTGCTCCCTCTACAGAGCTGGCAGGACTGTGGCTGTTCCTTTAAAATCAGTGTTCCCCAGACTCTAGACAACGGGAATGCATTAGAAGAGCTTTCATAGTCCCCAGATCCTGTGAAAGTGAGATGAATTCCAGGGTGGAGGGAACCCCAAGTCTTGTGTGAATGGGGAGCTGTGCCCGTCCACCACAGCAGCCCAGCCCTCCCAGCAGCGTGGGCTTCAAGACCCGCCTATGAATCGCTTCAAGCTGACCCCAGGCCCAAGACGCCCCAGACCTCAGCACAGTCGCGTGCCCTATTTAATCACACCACACTTCAGCTTTCATCAAGCATGATTCTGTTAGTTTGCTATGAAAAGACAATGAGAAAATATCCTGTTTTCTCTCATTTTTAACGAGCCCTGCTAGAGCTTCCTACACTAACATCCATGATCACGCCAACCACCTTGCAAAAGGGACAGAAGCCGCCCCGACTGTGTGGCCTGGCCAGGACGGCGCTCATCCCCCAGGGCTCTGGCCTGGGTCTCCCGCCTGCACCTGCCGAGGCCCCGCCGGGTGTCGCGTCTCACCCTGCCAGCAGCACACTCCTCACAACCTGGAATTTTCTGGCACTTCAGGAACCCACTAACTGCTGTGCTGCACAGTGACAGTCTGTCATGAGGAGTAAAGAGGTGGCAGGCTGGTATTCAAAATGAAATGTCACTTCTTCAAACTGTTACAGCTTGGGAAACTTCAGCTTAAATATGTCATGGCAGAAAATAACCTCATTCTTTATAGCCGCTAAAGTTGGGTGAAGTTTCACTGACTTCTTAGAGAATCAGTAACATGTGCGAACACGAGAAGATCTGACGGAAGCATCAACTTTCTCAATTAAGCATGACGGCCAAAGCCACCAATTCCTGCCCTAAGCAGGTGCCAGGGGCTCTCTGTGGCCACTGAGGAGCAGCCTGGACAGCCCTGTCTGGGGGCTGAGTCCTCTTTCTCCTCGTCCAGACATCAACATGGATCACACCCCTCCCCGCCCAGGAAGGACCTCGTACCAGCAAAGTACTGGGTGCTTGTTTGCAATGAAGCCATGGGAAGAAAGCCATGGTCACATTTTCCACCTGTGCTGGGGTAGAATTTGGACATTCAGAACATGTGGTTTTTGTGTCACGTTACCCACTTAATGATATCATCTGTCAACACTGGGATCTACCACAACGCGTGTCTCCAGGTTCCACAACCGAACCCTTGTGTGCCGGGATCCTACAGACAGAGAGCACTGTGGGACGCGGGCTCCAGGGGCAGCTGCTCTTGGATGCGGTTTGAATCAGGCCCTGCTGCAAGCTCACCTGCCGGAGGCTCCCTCTCTGAGGCTACCAGCGGGTGACTTCCCTTTGTTACATGAGGTCACTGAAAGTCCCTTCCATCCAGTAGTCAGGAAGAATCTTCATATTGCAGGTCTCTGACTTGCAGTGACACTGTGAGACCAGTGACTCCCACCAAGAGGCTGGGCAGGGGCCTCCCTGACTGCATCCAGAGCTTCCCCAGACTCACCCTGCACGCAGGCACGCAGGGGCAATAGGAGACCCATGGACTGAAATCCCCTCACTGTGTCTAGGCTGGTGTGGCCTCCTCACTTCCCAAATAAGGAAACTGAGACAAGAGGGACACTTGGACTGACAAGGTCACTCTGATGATCTGCGACCTGAGCTCTGAGCGGCCCAGACACCCACTCTCCACCCCAACCCGAGATCAGAACTAGCCCCGAAACTGCTTCCAGGAAGGCCATGCCCAGTCCGGCCGGGCACCTGGGTATCTGACAGGGACCCGGGACAGCAGGTGGCGGGGCAAGCCTGTGCACTGTGTTGTAGGGGCTCTGCACCCACACTGCAGGGGCTCTGCACCCGCACCACAGGGGCTCTGCACCCACACCGCAGGGGCTCTGCACC
>CAUYLG010065445.1:0-50989 GCA_963573385.1 Cacajao melanocephalus | reverse complement strand
CAAACAGAAGAAAGGATATCAGAGATTGAAAATCAACTCAATGAAATAAAATGAGAAGGCAAGAATAGAGAAAAAAGAGTGAAAAGAAATGAACAAAGTTTCCAAGAAATATGAGATTATGTGAAAAGACCTAATCTACGTTTGATAAGTGTACCTGAATGTGTGAGAGAGAATGAATCCAAGCTGGAAAACACTCTACAGGATATTATCCAGGAGAACTTCCCCAACTTAGCAAGCCAGGCCACCATTCAAGTCCAGGAAGTACAGAGAACACCACAAAGATATTCCTTAAGAAGAGCAACCCCAAGGCACATAATCGTCAGATTCACCAGGGTTGCAATGAAGGAAAAAATGTGAAGGGCAGCCAGAGAGAAAGGTCGGGTTACCCACAAAGGGAAGCTGATCAGACTCACAGTGGATCTCTCCACAGAAACCCTACAAGCCAGAAGAGAGTGGAGGCCAATATTAAACATTCTTAAAGAAAAGAACTTTCAACCTAGAATTTCATATCCAGCCAAGCTAAAATTCATAAGCAAAAGAGAAAGAAAATCCTTTATGAACAAGCAATTGCTGAGAGGTTTCTTCACCACCAGGACTGCCTTATAAGAGCTTCTGAAGGTAGCACTAAATAAGGAAAGGAACAACCAGTACCAGCCACTCCAAAAATGTGCCAAATGGTAAAGATCATCGACACAATGAAAAAAATGTGTCAACTAATGGGCAAAACATCCAGCTAGCATCAAAATGGCAGGATCAAATTCACACATAACAATATTAACCTTAAATGTAAATGGGCTAAATGCCCCAATCAAAAGATACAGACTAGCAAATTGGATAAAAAGTCAAGACCCATCGGTGTGCTATATTCAGGAAACCCATCTCACATGCAAGGACACACATATGCCCAAAATAAAGGGATGGAGGAAGATTTATAAAGCAAATGGAGAGCAAAGAAAAAGCAGGAGTTGCAATCCTAGTCTCTGATAAAATGGACTTTAAACCAATGAAGTTCAAAAGAGACAAAGAAGGGCATTACATAATGGTAAAGGGATCAATGCATCAATATATACGCACCCAATACAGGAGCACCCAGGTACATAAAGCAAGTCCTTAATCACCTACAAAGAGACTTTCACTCCCACTCAATAATAGTGGGAGACCTTAACACTCCACTGTCAATATTAGACAGATCAATGAGACAGAAAATTAACAAGGACATCCAGGACTTGAACTCAGATATGGACCAAGCAGACCTAATAGACATCTACAGAAATCTCCACACCAAATCCACAGAATATACATTCTTCTCAGCACTGCATTGCACCTACTCTAAAATTGACCACATAATTGGAAGTAAATCACTCCTCAGGCAAATGCAAAAGAATAGAAATCATAACAAACAGTCTCTCAGACCACAGGGCAATCAAATTAGAACTCAAAATTAAGAAACTAACTCAGAAGCACACAGCTTCATGGAAACTGAGCAACTGGCTCCTGAATGTCAACTTGATAAACAATGAAATGCAGGCAGAAATAAAGATGTTCTTTGAAGCCAACGAGAACGAAGACACAACATACCAGAATCTCTGGGCACATTTAAAGCAGTGTCTAGAGGGAAATTTATAGCAACAAATGCCCACATGAGAAGCAAGGAAAGATCTAAAATTGACACCCTATTGTCAAAATTGAAAGAGCTAGAGGAGCAAGATAAAAAAAACTCAAAAGCTAGCAGAACACAAGAAATAACTAAGATCAGAGCAGAACTGAAGGAGATAGAGACGCACACACACAAAAAAGAACCCTTCAAAAAATCAATAAATCCAGGAGCTGTTTTTTTAAAAAGGTCAACAAAATAGACAGACCACTAGCCAGAATAATAAGAAAGAAAAGGGAGAAGAATCAAATAGATGCAATAAAAAAGATAAAGGAGATATCACCACTGACTTCACAGAAATACAAACTACAATCAGAGATTACTACAAAAAACTCTATACACATAAACTAGTAAACCTGGAAGAAATGGATAAATTCCTGGACACTTGCACCCTCCCAAGCCTAACCCAGGAAGAAGTTGAAACCTTGAATAGACCGATAACAAGGGCTGAAGTTGAGGCAGCAATTAATAGCCTCCCAATCAAAATGTCAGTCCAGATGGGTTCACAGCTGAATTCTACCAGATGTACAAAGAGGAGCTGGTTCCATTCCTTCTGAAACTATTCCAAACAATCCAAAAAGAAGGAATCCTTCCCAAATCATTTTATGATACCAACATCATTCTGATACCAAAACCCAGCAGAGACTCAAGAAAAAAAGAAAACTTCAGGCCAATATCCATGCTGAACATAGATGCAAAAATCTTCAATAAAATACTGGCAAATTGATTACAACAGGACATCAAAAAGCTTATCCATCACAATCAAGTAGGCTTCATCCCAGGGATGCAAGGCTGGTTCAACATATGCAAGTCTATAAACATAATCCACCACATAAACAGAACCAAAGACAAAAACCACACAATTATCTCAATAGATGCAGAGAAGGCCTTTGACAAAATTCAACAGCCTTTTATGCTAAAAACTCTCAATAAACTAGGTATCGATGGAACATATCTCAAAATAATAAAAGCTATTTACAACAAACCTGCAGCCAATATCATACTGAATGGGCAAAAACTGGAAGCATTCCCTTTGAAATCCGGCACTAGACAAGAATGCCCTCTCTCACCACTCCTATTCAATATAGTATTGGAAGTTCTAGCCAGAGCAATTAGGCAAGAAAAAAAAATTAAAGGGTATTCAATTAGGCAAAGAGGAAGTCAAATTGCCTCTATTTGCAGATCACATGATTATATATTTAGAAGACCCTATCATCTCAGGCCAAAATCTCCTTAAACTGATAAGCAACTTCAGCAAAGTCTCAGGATACAAAATCAATGTGCAAAAATCACAAGCATTTCTGTATACCAATAACAGAACAGAAAGCCAAATCATGAGCAAACTCTCATTCACAATTGCTACAAAGAGAATAAAATACCTACGAATACAACTAACAAAGGATGTAAAGGACCTCTTCAAGGAGAACTACAAAACACTTCTCAAGGAAATAAAAGAGGACACAAACAGATGGAGAAACATTCCATGCTCATGGTTAGGAAAAATCAATATCATGAAAATGGCCATACTGCCCAAAGTGATTTATAGATTCAACACTATCCCCATCAAGCTACCAATGACCTTCTTCACAGAACTGGAATAAACCACCTTAAAAGTCATATGGAACCAAAAGAGCGCCTGTATAGCCAAGACAATCCTAAGCAAAAAGAACAAAGCCAGAGGCATCAGGCTCCTGATTTCAAACTATACTACAAGGCTACAGTAATCAAAACAGTATGTTACTGGTACCAAAACAGAGATATAGACCAGTGGAACAGAACAGAGGCCCTCGAGGCAATGCCACACATCTACAACCATAGAACAGAGGCCCTTGAGGCAATGCCACACATCTACAACCATCTGATCTTTGACAAACCTGACAAAAACAAGCAATGGGGAATGGATTCTCTGTTGAATAAATGGTGTTGGTAAAACTGGCTAGCAGTGTGCAGAAAGCAGAAACTGGACCCCTTCCTGACACCTTACAATAAAATTACCTCCAGATGGATTAAAGGCTTAAACATAAGACCAAACACCATGAAAACCCTAGAAGAAAACCTAGGCAAAACCATTCAGGACATAGGCATAGGCAAGGACTTCATGACTAAAACACCAAAAGCATTGGCAACAAAAGCCAAAATAGACAAATGTGACCTAATTAAACTCCAGAGCTTCTGTACAGCAAAAGAAACAATCATTAGAGTGAATCAGCAACCAACAGAATGGGAAAAAGTTTTTGCAATCTACCCCTCTAACAAAGGGCAAATATCCAGAATCTACAAAGAACTAAAACAGATTTGCAAGAACAAAACAAACAAAAGTTGATGAAAGATATGAACAGACACTTTTCAAAAGAAGACATATATCAGGCCAACAAACATATGAAAAAATGCTCATCATCACTGATTATTAGAGAAATGCAAATCAAAACCACATTGAGATATCACCTCATACCAGTTAGAATGGTGATCATTAAAAATCTGGAGACAACAGATGCTGGAGAGGATGTGGAGAAATAACACTTTTACACTGTTGGTGGGAGTGTAAACTAGTTCAACCATTGTGGAAGAAAGTGTGGCGATTCCTTAAGGACCTAGAAATAGAAATTCCATTTCACTCAGTAATCCCAAAGGATTATAAATCATTTTATTATAAAGACACATGCACACGTATGTTCATAGTGGCACTGCTTACAATAGCAAAGACCTGGAACCAACCCAAATGCCAATTGACAATAGGCTGGACAAGGAAACTGTGGCACATATACACCATGGAATACTATGCAGCCATAAAAAATGATGAGTTTGTGTCATTTGTAGGGACATGGATGAATCTGATAACCATCATTCTTAGCAAACTGACACAAGAACAGAAAATCAAACACCACATGTTCTCACTCATAGGCAGATGTTGAACAATGAGAACACATGGACACAAGGAGGGGAGCATCACACATTGGGGTCTGTGGTGGGGGGCAAAGGAGGGACAGCAGGGGGGTGGGGAGGTCAGGGAGGGATAACATAGGGAGAACTTCCAGATGTAGGTGACAGGGGGATGGAGGCAGCAAACTACATTGCCTTGTGTGTACCTATGCAACAATCCTGCATGATCTGCACATGTACCCCAGAACCTAAAGTACAATAATAAATAAATAAATAAATAAATAAATAAATAAATAAATATAGGATCAGAGATAGACACTCTCCTAGGTTTTATTCTTGAACAACTAGATAGAGTTGTCATCATGGAATGATAGGAGAAAACCAGGGTTGCGCAAAGAGAGGACTGATTTCAGGTCTGCCAAATTTAAAACACTTTTCATACATTTAATAAAGATATTACATAGGCAGTTGCATAAACTAGTTTGTAATTCAAGGTTTTATCTATACTGGAGATACATATTTAAGAGCACAGATCCTATGGAAGATATCTAGTTCTTAATGGTTCACTTAGGAAGAGAAAAGATAAGAAGGCCTCGAATAGACCCTGAGCAGAATAGAGGGAGAGTCTACAAAGAAGTCTTGGAAGAGCATCCAATAAGGCAGAGGAAACTAGTAGAGTGCTGTCTTATGGAAGTACAAAGAGAAGAATGTTTCAGACTCAAGCCAACTGGGTGAAATATATTGAGTTCTGCTGACAGCTGTTGAAATATTCAGTTGGCTGCATAGATATGCCCACTTGGATGTCTCACAAGTATCTCCAGAAAGTTTGAGTTATCTTAGTCTTTTCTACACCCACCTTTAATCTATCATAAAATTCCTTTTGACTCTACTTTCAAAACATAAACTGAATAAAATATCTCACCACTTCTGTTACCCTTTTCATCTAAGCTATTGGCATTACCTAACTAATTGCATAGCTTCATAAATAGTCTCCATCTTTACCTCTCATCTCCAGTTGGTTCATGTTGAACCTTGAATGATCGAGTTAAAATATAATTCAACTTATAACACTTATCAGGTCTCGCTCAGGACAAAAGCCAATGTACTCACAATGACCTAGACTATATGAGTTGGCACAGGCCACACTACTTCACTGACATCATTTCCTGCGACTTTACCTACCATTATTTTTCCTCCAGCCACAATGGCTGTCCTAGGACATTCTAGGCAACTTCTCACCTCAAAGCTTTTTAGGAAACCTTTCATATGGACAGCAAATAAACACATAAAAAGATGTTTGACATTACTAGCCATTAAGAAATTGCAAATTGAACTACAAGGAGACAACACTATACAACTATCAGACTGGTTAAACAAACAATAATGGCAATAGCAAATGCTGGCAAGATTGCAAAGAAACTTGATAACTCATACATTGCTGGTGGGAATGGAAAATGGTACAGACATTCTGGGAAACAGTTGGGCAGGGTTTTATTTTTATAAAATGAAACATGCAATCCAGCAGTTGCTCTCTTGAGCATTTTTCCCAGAGAAATAGAAACTTATGTTCACATAAGAACCAGTACACAAATGTTCATAGCAGTTTTATTCATAGTAGTTAAAAACTGAAAACAACACAAATGTCTTTCAATGGAGTGAATGTTTACACAAACTGTGGTATATCCATATCAGAGAATATTACTCAGAAATAAAGATGAATAAGTTATTGATAAATGCAACCACTTGGATGAATTTTAAAGGAATTATGCTGAATGAAAAATGCCAATCCCAAAAGGCAATATATTGTATAATTCTACACAATTAACATTCTTGAATGGCAAAATTATAGAAAACAGATTAGTCATGGTCAGAGGTTAGGAATGAGAAAATTGCAGAAGGCAGGTGGTTGTGATTATAGAAAGGAAGCACAACAGATCATTTTGGCAATAGCACTGTTTTGAGACTTTAATATGATGTCATTTACATGAACATACATATCTGGTAAAATTGCAAAGATCTAATTAAACACACATACACACGTGTGTGTATAAAATTGGTGAAATATAAAAAAGGTCAGTGGATTATATTGTGCTTTTTTTAAAAAAACTTGTGATATTGTACCTTATTTTCACAAGAGGTTATCATGGATTGAAATTGAATAAAGGGTACACAGGATCTTTCCATATGGTATCTTAGAACTTCATATGAATCTATAAATTTTAAAAAAATATTATAAAAGGTTAATTAGAAGCCTTTATTTTCAGTTTTTTTCTGTGTAGTATTCTAATTTATGGATATATCTTAATTATCCATTCCAATTGTGATAGATGTTTGCATTTACTTCCACTTTTTGACTAATATGAATGCTTTTAATAAAACATCTATACATATATTTTAATATACATCAGGATATCTCAGCCTCAACATTATTGCCATTTTAATCTAATAATTCTCTCTTTTTGGGAGTCTCTGCTATATGATGTAAGGTGTTTAGCAGCATCACTGGGGTCTACTGATTACATGCCTTAGCACCTCCTCTCCAAATTGTGAAAGACAAATATGTCTCCAGATGTTGCCAAATACCTTTTAGGGACAAAATCACTCCTGATTGAACACTGCTAATTTACATGTATGTACACTTTTCAAGGGTGCAAAAGTGGAGTGGAATTGCTCTTAATCATTACCTTTAAATCTAGAAAGAGAACGTGAAATTTTTTTTTCAAAATTATTTTACCCATTTGTATGCCCATCACCCATTTGTATAAAAATTACCTATCAGACTTTTAAATTTTATCCATTCTAGTATATTGGCAGTGAAATCTCATTATTAATTTAATCTGCATTCTTTCATTATTAATGCAGTTATTCATCTTTCTATAAGTATATTTACTGGTTACTTGAATCTACTATTTATGGTGACCACAAATATTTGCCTGTGTTTCTATGGGTTTAAATATTTGTAACTTTTGTAGTATTTTTTAAAAATTATTTTAATGCATTTTGTATTTAAGTACTCTGTATGCTATGTATGCACACAGACACACACACACACACACACACACACAGACATATCATATTTTCTCTCACTCACTGGTTTCTCTTGACAATATGATTCTATGGTAGGAAGATGCAGAAACCAAGAATAGCTAGAACATTCTTGAAATAGAGCAAGGTGGAAAAACCTGTTCTACTGAATATCAAGAAATACTGAAGTCACGTTAACCAAGAGTCTGGTGTTGACCCAACTATAAATAAATAGAACAGAGGAATAAAATTTTAAAAAACCCAATACAAACTCACACATATTCAGATGCTTGATTTGAGAGAAAGATCACATTACAGAGCAATGTAAAGGCTCATATTTCAATAAATGGACATGGAAAATTAGTATATATTTGGGAAGATAAAACATAATTCCTACTGTATGCCATACTCAAAAATCAATTCCTGATAATTTATGAACTTAAGTTGAAACAATAAAGCATTTAGGAGATAATATTTTTAAAATCTTAATAAACTTGGACTTCTTTTTGGAAACTAAAATCTTAATAAACTTATTGAAAACTGGCTCTTAAATAGGACATAAATTTGACTGCTTTAAATTAGGAAGTATTTATCAGCACCTTATTACTTTCTGTTCCCTTGCCTGTCCATATAGCTTACTCCCTCCCTTCCTTTAGTGTCTTTTGCGCTCTCAGTGCACATGTTCTTGACCTCCCTGTGCAAAATGGTGGTGCTCCCTCTCCACCACCATTCACAGTCCCCATCCTCTACTCCTGCTGTGTTTCTCCTCAGCATTCAGTGCCATCTGACATGGTGAAGTTCCTGGAGGGAAGACATTTTTGCCTTTTTAATTTTAATGCTGTATTCCCAGGACCTAGCTCAGCAGTAATTGGCAAATAGGGCACACTAAATTAACAGGAGTTGAATGAATAAATATTCCTCTTCCATAATTTCTCTTATTTTTATCTTTTTTTTTTCATGTATCCAGTGCCCAAATAGAAACCTGTGTACGGCATCAGACGGTCCTCTCATCTGCCCTTCACACTTAGTCAGGTTTTAATATATCTTAAATGTGTTTCTATCTTTATCCACTGATTTCCCCCAGTCCAGGGTGTTGTCATTGCTAAGCTAGACTACTGTAGCCACCCTGACTGACCTTACTCCATTGTACTTTCCCCTTCGAAATAATTCCTTCACTGCAGTCTGAGTGATATATTTCTAAATACCGATTAAAGAAAAACCTCTGTTACAATACCACCCATTTTCCTCAAGATGAAATGCATGCTCTTTACTGTGGTTCTCAAAGCCTTCATATCTTTATTTACCAGCTTCATCTCTAACCTATTCCTATTCCTCTTCCTTTTCCTACCTTCCCTACTCTCATCCTACCCTACTATATTCTTATTCATCCCTTTATCTTTGGCTCCTGGAAGGACTCAACTTGAATATTTCTTCCAGGCTGCCTTCCCATTCCCCGAAGTCCTGGTTGATTTGTTTAGCTCTTTTTCTGAGATACTCTCATAGCCGCTTTAGTTCCTCCCTGACACTTTATCACACCATATTTGATTGCCTGGATACTTGCCTGTGGGTGTGTCCCACACCAAATATAAATAAGATGACCGTAAGGGCCATGACTGGCTTGGCTTTGATCTTAGCAGAATCCTGGGGTATTTAGGTCTCAGCAAATATTGATGAATAGTGTATGCTTTCCTCTGTAGAAAACTGAGTTTGCAACAGAGAGAATCTACTTAAAACAGTATGAAATTTAAAAGAAAATGGAGCACTAAGGCCAGAATTGGTATCTTTGTGTAGATAACTACATGAACATATGTGATCAGCATGGTCAAAGTAAGCATTTTCTAGAAACCATTAATAATTTTAATATTAAAATTCTTATAATTATTGTTATTTAAAGAGGACAGCATTGTAACAAATCGATAGGGTTATTTTTCTTTTATGTTTTCTCAGTATTATTATTACTTTCAACACACAAGAATGGCACAAATGTAGACATAGAACGTTAATGATCATGCAATTTCAATTTCAAACAATTTGAATTTTGTCTATTCTTGGAAAAATTATTTTGAATTTATGCTTAAGTTTAACTTATTTGAAATAGACCTCATAGTAATGGATTCAAAATAATGTTAAATGTCAAATAATGTTTTTTTTTTTTCTGGTTATCATTAACTTTACAAAGCAAAATATACAATTGTTTGCAAAGAGATGACCACCTTAAAATAGCTAGGTAGGCTGCTTCCAAGATGTATCCTTTCTTCTGATTTGCTATTGCAGAAAATATGAGAAGAAATTAATTCAGTGTAATTCATAATTGCAGCTGAAAAGAAATATATTAAATCAAGGCCCTTTCCAAAACCACATCCTTCCTGAAAAGTGGCATATTTCTCCTAAACTGAATATGGCAGCAAAACTAAAGGAGAAAGTCATTTCGTATACTCCTGAATATGAAATAAAACTGCTCTTCAATTCAGGGCTTACTCTATAGTAATGCCTGATAATAGGAAAATAGTTGATAACAGTTCTGACAATCACTGAGGAGGATGCAATGACAAAGATATACTTAGGCACATATGGTGGGAACTGACCCTTATTCTGAGTTTCTGGTAATCGATATGATCTCAGATTGACAAAATGTCAGGGTGTGATCTGCCTCTGGAGTCCAGGAAGTTTCCTCAGGGAGAGCCTGGTGCTAGGACATATGTATCAGGATGCTTGCAAAGGAAGGCTGAATGGACAAGTGTGATACAAGTTGTCTGATCGTCACAGAAAGCACTACATTCTTCACCTTTCAATGAGTGAGAGGCATCTCTCATGCAGAAACATTAGCAAATCACACCAATGTAAACGGCCAAGCTGAACACTGGTGTCCACAGAATAAGAATCTTACTCACCCAAATTGTTAGAAACCGTATTTTTACTCCTACTGATGACTCTAAGCTGTACATGCTAAAACAATTTAGAAGAGAATTCAAGAAAGGTGGAATGAAATGGCCTAGAGTGCATTTAAAAGGAACTATATTTTTTCAGGGTTCACTATTATCCCAAAAGGAAATTCTGAAGGTAAAAATACTGCTGTTCAAGGTCTCGAAGGATAAATTTGACTGTTTCTACAGAAAACTCACACTTATTTTGGCAACCAAGCAGCGTTAAATTTAAAAGAAAGTTATGTATGTTTTTGTATGTGTGTATATATGACTCATATATGACACATAAAACAAGGACTGCTACAAGAAATTCCATAGAAATCCAAATGTTTTTATTGTTGTGAAATGCTGAGGAAATGACAGTACTTCCAGAGATATCTCATTCCCTGTAGAAAGGAGTTATGGGCAAACTAGCAGAGCCAGAAGAAGGAAATGCCAAAACAAACAAACAAAAATGTAACTAAAAGGAAGTGCTATCCAAATCCTGGGCATATAGATAATACTGTCAAGGAAGTTAAGCCCATCGGTTACAGTTTACCATATCTGACAATACAATAAAAAGCTGGACTTTCTTTTTTAGCTCTATTTCCTTCTAGCTCAATCACAAGGATCTTAGGACATTTTAATTAAATATATTTTAAAAACATATATATGTATATAGATGGATATAGCTACATACACACATACACACATAAATATATACACATACACACATACATATTTTATATATAGAATCTCACTGTTTTGAATTTAGAAAATATTAAAATTCATTTTTTTTCTCAGAATGGTTGGAACATAAGCTACTCTGATTAAGTAAATGCTATATTTGGCTTAGCCGACATTTATTACATATAATGTGTGATATATTCAATTTCAAAGACTGTGAATCTGGTAAATAAACACAATAAACTCATATCTTAAATATTCTTTAGTTTTTTAGATGGTCTGGAATATGCTTAAGTATCTTTCAGTAAATATGTTATTAGAATGATATTTTAAACATTTTACTAAAGTATTATTAATAAACATTAAATCAGAATGCTATTTAGAGTTCAAAATTTAAATAACAAAATAAAAATATTTTTATTATTTGAAGCATGCTTGTATTATTTATACTTATATTTGCAATTGGCCTAGTTACAAATTTTGGTCATATAGGAGGTGGTCACCTAACATCAGATTGTTCAAATTCCAGTCCTTAGTATCTTAATTTTTCTATTGGCTTTTGAATAATGTTTCATCACAATCTCTATTAAAAAGAGTGAGGAAATGTGAAAAAACACATAAAATACAATTTACAATATATAACATGTGTTACACCTACTATATTCCCCATTTTACAGATAAGAAAACGCAGTTCTGGGGGTTTTAAGGTAATTCTTTAGATGCACAAAGCCAGCAAGTGGTAGACTTCTAACCCACCAGGACTGATTGAAAAGACAATATTTTTGTCATGTAAAATAAGCCAATAGACAATTTTATACTAATTTGGAAGTTTAAAAGTAAAAAATAAAATTACTGCTAAGTTTTAATAAAATGGTTTTCTCTAAGTAGTAATAAAATGTTTCTTTAAAAAGTACATTTCCAGATATTTTGCATTCCCAATAGGAATGGTTGGTGGCCCAAATACCACAGCTAAGGTCGACACAAAGCTGGCAGTGTGAGACTTGTGGCTCACAGGTCTTGTGGCTCCAGGGTTTTGTACTCATAAACACTTTGCTGTAATGCTCCTACTACTAGTTAGTTTTGCCAGTTACTAGAAATGGTGCTGAAGTGACTGGTAAAACATTTCTTTACACTACTGATTAAACTTACATTCGTGAACTCTCCTTGCACTGAAAAAAACCTGTTCCTTTTCATATTACAGACTATTTACAATCAGCTATAATTTTATCTAAACTGATGTAGATAATTAATTATATAAAATTAACAACTACTAACATCAAGTAATAGATAAGAATGAGTTATAATTACTATATTAATTGACTGAATGTAAATAATTGTAAAGTGTTAAAAGTAATTAATTCTCCCAATTAGGTAATCACTTTCCTAAAATTATTAATTATGTTATGAATTTGTTCCACAAATGTGTTTAAAATAATTCATATACAGGTAGCTCAAGCTTAGTTTAATATGAATTTCTTTAAATTCTACATAATAGGAATCAAATTAGCATTTTCTTTTAGTTACCTTACCATAAATATGCAGATAGTGCATATTGAAAAACATTTACAATTCTTTAGCTGTTGGAAGAAAGAAACTCAGTAAAATATAGTATAACGATGCCCTAGGATAATTATAATGAAGAAATAACTGACCTTAGCCATGTACTAAACTGTGACATCTTGAATTCAGTTGCTAGTATAAACTACAATTACCAAATCACTCAGTGGTTTAGAAAATCAAACCATATTCTCTCCAGCTATTCTTCTGGTTTGGCATTACCTTCCAAATTTCAGGCTTACCCAGGTCTGCCATGGTGTAGCAACTGCCTACATTTATTGATAAGCAAATATTTTCTGATCTGTTGCCACAAAGGAAGGAACACCCAAACTGGGAGGCCAGATTAAAAACTGAAATCTTGTCAAATGTCCAATTCTCAGCATGACTTATTATTTTGTATTGTCATTTTCTGTACCCACAGAGTTAAGTCTTGTTAATTTTAGCACATTTAAAAGAATCCTAAATCATGGGTTTAAAACTAATGGGGTTGAACAGACATTTATTTATCCTGCAAAGCAGGCCAATAAACAATTTTATTTTTCCAAGTGCTAATTTGGAAGTTTGAAAGTCAAAGAATGTATTGCTAATTTTAAGAAAAATGGATTACATGAAGTAGATAGGAAAACAAATATACACATGCTGATAAAACATTCCTCCATGATCCATCTGATGCCCACTTTTAAAACTGAAAAGAAATAACAGAAAATATTGAGCTTCAGTTCTTCAGTTGGCACTAAAATTTCAGGGTCTTTAGAGGTGAGAAAAAGGCATGAAACCGTCTGTGTTGCCTCAGATCCTTAGGTGAAAACAAAATTCTTGTCTAAAAGCATAAGTTGAAATTAGTGGTCCAAAAGCCTGTCATGATTCACCTGGCACATTGGACTCATCTGCTTGCTTACACTTAAATCTTTACTAGTATTCCTTTAAGTCATTAACATATTAAGTTTAAAAAAAAAAAAAAAAGGCAGTGAACATTGATTCCCTTAAATGGAGTTGTAAGAAAGTTGAAAATTTACCAAGTCGGGCACATTTTCAGTCTTCATAAGGAAAGCTTTAATTTACAATCACTGTGAAACCCCATGATACACTAAAATAGTACATTGTCAAAAGTACCAAACTATTGGGAAAAAGATGTTAACGTGATGATATTTCTAATTTTAGTTTATCCCTATATTACAGTCCTATAGCACCTTTTCTCCATGGAGATCAGAATGCTTTATATTTAGAATAAGACGGAAATGCAAATCAAAGTGAAAGTTCCCCCAGAATTATGTTGTAAAGATTAAGAGCCATAGAAGAAGAGAAGGGCATCAGAAGAAAATAGAAGCATGAGCAATAGGAATCCATGCAGGCCCTGGCAAGTTGTCCGACTTAAGCATTGCTGCTGCTACCTTCTCTAAACTTAATAGTAAGGACAGACAACAGGGGCTGTTCGAGGGAAACCTCATGTTTGGTCTAGTCTAATATATCTTGATTTAGCATCCTAATTTAACCATTTCTATCCTTCCCCAGAGTCATTAGGGCTTAGTTCTCCAGTTTCCCTCAGAGGATTGTGAAAGGTCAAGGCTTGTCTTATGAGTTGTATTTTGTACATGCGGTTTAGTGACTGATAATAGTAAGAGGTGGGGTCTCTCAGAGAGTACCTGCAACTATTACAGACATCTTCAGGATATCTTTACACTGGTACTTCTCAGAAGAAGGTATGGACTTTATGAAAGTATTTTCATTCTATCAGAGTATGGTAAAATGTTTTTTGGTACCAACGATGCCAATGAAAAACTTCAAATAATTCAAAAACAAACACAAATTTCATTCTCGCTAATCCAATTCTTTCTATTAATGTATAGAGACAGGGAATTTGAATTCACACATCTTATGTTCAAATCATGGCACATTAATACCACTAATTTCTACTTGAATTAGCAAGTTATTTAACCTCTCTGTGCCTTAGTTTCGGCATCTTTTCCACTGGGTATAGAATGTTTCCTACCTCATAGATTGTTGTGAGGATTACTATGTGGCATATAGAAATAAATCAATACATTTATCTATTAAGTTCATGGGAAATATTTTTTATTCAGTGTGCTAACAGGAACTGAAAAATATCTAGACTCATTGCCAATTGAAAACACTCCATGCCCTGCCTCTAGGGGCCAGCAGCTCACCTTTGGAAACTATGGCTGCATTACAAGACTTTTCTGCAAGGAATGTTGGGCTAAATCCTGACAAGTGAGAATCTGTAGGGACGTTTTGAGAGATAATCAAAGGAGACATGCCATTATGTTGGAAAGATCTTGATTACTGCAGAGTTGCTTTGTTCAACATTAACCTACATTGTCTAGTGCACAAATAATGCTAAATAAATAAATATTTAAAAAGAATAGCACTCATTTCTGTGTTCTCAACAACTTTTTGTAGTGCTCTGATCTATTTTTTGTCTATCACAAAAAATAAAAATTGAAACTTTATTATACGTTTTTAGAGGACTATAATTTCATACAAATTTTCCAAGGAGAAGCTACATGTATTAAAACATTTAGTATTGTATTAGTTTGATACTTTAGGATAGTTAGAAAACTTCTATCAAGTTCCTTAAAAAACAGAGCAAACTGCATGTAACATGGGAGCTCTTCCATGTCTCTGCTACAAGTCCCCCTAGAAGTAAGGCTGAGAATACTGGGCTATACAACTAAGTCTAGAGTCCCTCGGAACCCAGAGAACATACTAGGATCTGGGGTTTGGTTTGACACCCTACACCAATTTAGCATAAGGCTGATTTCAGGCAGGACAAAAATAGCAATAGAACTTCCAATTTCTATCAGGCACAGTAAATCTATTTTGGATTCTCATTGTAAATAATAAACAAAGTAATGAGACATAAGGATCTCCACATATTACTTATGCTGAAATCAAGAAGTAGACCTGAGCTGATTGACAGAATATGCCCCATGGGAAGTTATCTAATTTGTTCAGACAGGTATGGGACACTATGAATATTCAGGTGTCCACTCACCTTCCCCAGATTCTTACTGATTTGGAAGTTTTATGAACAACAACAATTCTTAAGCAATAATTCTAAATATATACTTTCTATTAAAAATAAAAACAATTATTATCATTACTATTTGGTCAGATGCTATGATTTAAAACCTGGGCAACTTCATCTCTTAATTTTCATTCTATTTCTCTCATTCTATTCATTTATTCCCTTATTTCAAAGACATTCCTGAGTTAAATAAACATTTTAAATTCTCTAACAGCTATTCTCAGTCTGGCTTCCCTCCCAGGTATGGAGTCAGCACATTGAGACACTGCACTTCTCTTCATTATTGATTGATAGGTGACACCACTTTCCTGGGTTCACAGTCAGAGACACAAGAACAGACAGTCCGGCTACACCATAGAGTTTAACACACACACACACACACACACACACGCATGTGCACACATGCACACATACACACACACTACTGAAATTACAGTTGCTTCTTAAAGTAGGAAAGCAATATAATAAAAGTATAAAGCTATTAAATATTTTACATATGTAACAATTTCAAAATAACAGAAGAGTTTTTCTACTACTGATTCTAGTGATTGGCACCCAATCATTAACTCATTCATACAGTCAACATACTTGAGTGCTTATCAGGCATTAGTCTCTATGGATACACTAGAAGTTAAGAAAGTGTTTGGTATAACTGGAGCATCTGAGCTGGACAATGGGAGAAAAGAATGGTGAGTAGCCTGAGCAGCAGGAAAAACAGAAAAACACATGGAGGCAGATTTTGCATATCCCAGATGCAAAATTACGGAATTTAGATCATATCCTATAGACATCTCGGAACCACTGGAAATTTTCAAATTTGAAGATGAAAAATTTGTCTTTGATGTTTTTTGAGAAATAATAACGAGTGTTTATGGAGAATGGATTGGAGTAAACAGACAAAAGAAATTGAAGAGGATACACGCAAATGGAAAGACATCTTGTGATCACTGATCAAAAGAACTGATATTGTTAAAATGACTGTATTACCCATGTCAGTCTACTGATGCAATGCAATCTCTATCCAAATACCAACATCATTTTACACAGAAATAGAAAACAATCCTAAAATTCATATGGAACAAAAAAAGAGTCTGAATAACCAAAATAAAAAAAAAAAATCACAGTGGGAGGCATCATGTTTCCCGACTTCAGAATAAATTACAAGGTTATAGTAACTCCAGCAGCCTGGTATTGGCGTAAAAACAGACACATAAACCAATAAAACAGAATAGAAAACACAAAAATAAATCCATGTACTTATGGGGAACTGATTTTTGACAAATGTGTCAAGAACATACATTACAGGAAGGACATCTTCTTTAAAAAATGGTGCTAGGAGAACTTATAGAGATTGAGAGTAGAAGGATGGCTATCAGAGGCTGAGAAGGGTAGTGGTGGCAGTGGCTGGGGTAGAGAGGGAAGGGGAATGATTAATGGGTACCAAAAATAGAATGAGGAAGACCCAGTATGTGCTAGCACAACAGGGTGACTATGGTAAAAAATAATTTGATTTTACATTTTAAAATAACTAAAGGAGTGTAATTGTTGTAACACAAAGGATAAATGGTTGAGCCATTAATGCCCCATTTACCCTAATGTGATTATTATTATGCATTGCATTCCTGCATCAAAATATTTCATGTAACCCAAATACATAAAATTACTGTGTACCCACAAAAGTTAAAAATAAAAAATACCAAAATACCCAAACAAACAAAACCTATATGGTTCTAGGTCCACCTTGTATCATCCTAAATACGCAATAATATTCCCTCAGGACCTCTCCACCTGAAAGCTCCTCAGGCATCTCAGACTCAACCTGCCTCTATACCTTGCACAATTGCATCCTACACTCCAGACCAGGGTTACCTACCTACTCCCTATTTAAATTTTGTGCCGAATAATTATTTTCCTTATGGGACTGTTTTGTGTACTGTAGGATGTTTAGCAACAGCCATGGCCCCTATTCAGTACATATGACTAGTGGCCTGATATGGTTTGGCTGTGACCCCACCCAAATATAATCCTGAATTCCCACGTATTGTGGGAGGGTCCTGGTGGGAGGTCATTGAATCATGGTGGCAAGCTTTTCATGTGCTGTCCTTGTAATAGTGAATAAGTCTCATGAGATTTGATGGTTTAAAAGGAGGCATTCCCCTGCACAAGTTTTCTCACGTTTTTGCCTGCCACCATCCACCTAAGATATGATTTACTCCTCCTTGGCTTCTGCCATGATTGTGAGGCTTCCCCGGCCAAGTGGAACTGTAAGTACCTCTTTCTTTCACAAATTGCTCAGACTCAGGTATGTCTTCATCAGCAGTGTAAAAATGGACTAATACACGTCATTTCCCCTAGTGGTGAAAAATCAAAATGTCATTCAATATTACCAAATATCTCCAGTGGAGAACCATTGCTCTAGACTGACCTAGATAATGTGATTCTACAAAAACATGATTTTACACACTCTATCTTCTGGAGCAGATATCTCTCTGGTTTGTCTCTTCTCATCCATCAGTAACCAGGTTGAGTGTCACACTGCCTGAGAAATTCTCCTTTCTGACAACACAGTATCGTGTCTACACTGTTTTTATTCCATAAAAATAATAAAAACTGTTTTATCATAATTATTTCTGTGCCTTTGTTTTCCACAACTAAAGTCTTGCAGGTTTCTGGAGGCCTGGCACATAGTTGTTCTTTACAGGTGTTTAAATAAATAAATGAAAGAGAAAAAGTTTCTACATACAATAGTAAAATTTTCATTAAAGTTTCACTGTTAAAGGTTATCTTTTGGAAGCCAACAAGGTATTTCTGATTGATTTTTTCCTGTGTTTGTTAATTATTTTTAATGTACACTTTAATTTTTTTGCATCAATTTATTTCAAACTAAGGCAATATCAGTAACTATTTTTGACTTATTATTTTAATAAGTTTCAAAATCATCAATTACTTAAATGAGATATTTTAGATATAATCTACTATTTTAGAAGCTGTATATTGAAAATACATGTGGAGGAGGGGATAGCAGACGGTGGGGGGGATGAGGAGGGATAGCATTAGGAGAAATTCCTAATGTAGTTGATGGGTGATGGATGTAGCAAACCACCATGGCACTCGTATACCTATGTAAGAAACCTGCATGGTCTGCACATGTACCCCAGAACTTAAAGTATATATAAATAAGAAAATGATAAATAAACTTGACTAAATTAAAATAAAATATTGTCTTCCAAGAAAATACATGTGGGATTTTCTTTAAAAAAAATTCAACTTTTATTTTAGGTTCTTGGGTACATGTGCAGGTTTATTATATCGGCAAACTTGTCACTCTGGGGTGTGGTATACAGATTATTTCATCATCTGGGTACCAAGCATAGCACTTGAGAGTTTTTTTTTTCTGAACCTCTCCTTCTGCCCACCCTACTCCCTCAAGTAGGCCCCAGTATCTGTTGTTCCCTTCTTTCTTTCCATGTGTTCTCATTATGTAGCTCCCACTTAGAAGTAAGAACATGTGGTTTTTATTTGGTTATCTGTTCCAGCATTAGTTTGCTAAGGCTAACATTTTCAGTGCTCTTAGCAATATAATGATATTCTTCATTTACATACCATCTTTTATCAAAAGATTACAAAAAAAAAACATTTAAGTTGATTAATCGCTACACATCTTAATGAGGAAGGTGAGTTGGTTTCCATTTTGTTTTTTTGAATAAATAAAACTCAATTATTTTTTCTAGAAAATTCTTGACACACCTGAGATTAGCACTAGGAATGCCTGTCACCAGACTTGCTCTCATGTTGCAGAGGTGTTGGAAATATTAGCTGGAATAACTAGGTTTAGTGGACTAGGTTTCAACTCTGTGGAGACACATTAAGAACCACATGCGGAACTTGTCAGAGATGTTCGTCGGGTCTCAAATTCAAACTAAGCTAATAATATAAGACATTTTTCTTCTTAATAGTCTTAATGCTTTATGTCTGTTGTCATCATAAAATTCTGTTAAGAATTTTTAGTAAAGGTTAGAGCAGGGGTCCCCAACACCCAGGAAGCAGACCAGTATTGCTCCGTGGTCTGATAGGAACTGGGCCCACAGCAGGAGGTGAGCTGCCACAGCATTTCCACCTGAGCTCCGCCTCCTTTCAGATCAGAGGCAGCATTAGATTCTCATAGGAACACCAACCCCATTGTGAACTGCACATGTGAGGGATCTAGGCTGTGCTCTCCTTATGATAATCTAATGCGTAATGGTCTGAGGTGGAACAGTTTCATCCAGAAACCATCCCTGCCCCCACCCCACACTGGCTGTGGAAATACTGTCTTCCATGAAACCAGTCCCTGGTGTCAAAAAGTTTCGGGACTACTGTGTTAGAACATTCTAAAGAAGGAGAAAGGGGTGTGTGTGTGTGTGTGTAAACAAAAGAAAATGTTTCTTATTAATAAGATACTTGACTTCTTCCTAATTGCTTTTGTAGTTTTAAGCCTGGGAGCATCAATCCACTACTCGGTGATTACTATAATGGCTTTGAATTCTAAGTCCTAAATGATAAAATTCTCAACAAATAAAGTTGAGCCTTGAGTAAGATTTCCACTTACATAAATACAGTACTGAACTAGCACCAAGCATGCACTACATGATATGCAAATTGAAGCCAAATCCTTGGCTCAACTTCTCTGGTATGCAGGGGGATGAAGCTGTCCATCAAATTGGCAAGATGTTTAGAGAGAAAAAAACTTCAGGTTGGGGAGGTAACAAACCACTGAAACCATCTTTAAAACAATAATTTTTCATTATGACTTAAAAATATGAATATACTCTAACATAGCAATCTTACTAGTTACTTGTCATAGAAAAATGAGAAATCTTTTCTTAAAAACAAAATCATATGTATGTAGGGACCTATGGACAGCAGTGCTTAACACAGTATTTCATTTTGCAATAGTAAAAAATTACAAGCGATCTGGATGGCCTCTAATGCGGGAATAGGCTCAGTAAAAGAAATACGGGACATGTTATTTTGAATATTTCCAGCAAATTTATTGAACCATAGGTATATAACATTTTAAGTGTAAACCTTATATTGATAGCTAATTTACATTTCTGTCTTGGCTCATTGCTTTGGATCTGAGTTCTTCAGAATAATGAAAGAATTCTGTTTGGGAAATAGCTTAGAAGTGAAGTTGGTTGTGGGTTGTGGGGGGGATCCTTTCTGGATCCTGATTTATTATTGCCCAAGGCAGTCTCCTGAATGAATCTTTTTCCTTTGTTGTATAGGAGCTTTCAAAAGCAGTGAAGAACGTTCATTTTTCTACTTAATCTTGTTACTTTGCCAGAAATAGCACAGGGGTCCCTTTAGCGAGTGAGACTAAGGGCACTAAAATGGTTGGAAATCACTGAAAACAGTAGCAGGTTTATTTGAGCAAAATCGGCAGGGTGGTGTAATATACATTTTAAAAAATGCATTTTCATTAAAATTAAAAAAATAGCTTCCAAACAAACTCTGGAAAGGGCTCCAAATGCAGCCTTACAAACCCCAAATGAAATCAATAAAAAGAAACCAGCCAAGCAGCAAGTTGAGAAAACACCAATTAGAGTTTTTAACAAACAGAGAAGCTCACTGTGGGGTACAGTTTTTAAATCAGACAAGAGAAATTGGGCTTTTTTCTCTACCTCGGCACTGCTCCACTGTGCTCTTGCTGGAACTGAAATTTATGGGATTCAGAATGCACCCCAGGAAGAAAACACAAACAAGCGGGTGCTCTGGGCATTATATCTGAGCAGAGGAAAGCAAATATTATTCTGATAGCTTTTCATTTTGCCCTCCAAGGAGCTTTGCATTATTATCCACGACTAGGGCTTTTAATAGTCAAACTACCACAAATTTGTCAAACATTCAATTTCTGCCTGGTTTCAGAGTACAGCTTCCACTCATGGAGGTTAACACAGGTTTCTCTAGCCAAGGAATTTTTTGAAGCAAATCATAATTTCACAGCCTGTTGCATCAATCCACTGATGACCCCATACTAAGTTGGCAGGTAGGTAAAATTGATCCTCAGTCACACCTCCCACCCTAGGTCTCAGCCAGGCTAAAAACTTCTGGATGTAGTCCTGTGCCTGAAAATATCTCCTTTTCTGCTTCTGCCTGGCTGGCTCCCTTTGGAGCTTTCTTTACTGATTTCCTATCAAAACCACCTTATCTTGCTCTTATACTCTCTGGGATAAGAAAGAAGCACCTAAAAAAGTGGCATTCACAAAACCCAAAGAATAATAAAGCAATTTGTATGTGTAGAGTATTTTCTCAATGATTTGTATTTCTGGATATATATGTGTGTGTGTGTGTGTGTGTGTGTGTGTGTGTGTGTGTGAGACTACATGCATATGCATGTATATGTATGCATCTACACATAAATGTACATATAAATAAATATGTATATTTATGTATATATTGTGCATGTGTGTATTTTTTTCATCAGACTTTAAGGCTGCTTTGTCTGAGGATGTGGTTTTATGTTTCTATACAATTCTAGTTATTAAAGAAACATTCTCCATGTTAATTATGCTGCCACTTAACCATGAGCTTTAAATCAAAGCTCATAATCCTTGATGATATGATAGAATGAAGATGTTTATATTGTACAAAGTCCACTCGTCTGAGAGTGAAACTTCTCAGCCATACCCAGCATCTCATCACTTTCATCACCTCACCTGGCAGCACCCTCACTCCCAAGTCACCATCTTTTCTTTCCTAATTCAACAATTATCCTATGTCCTTGCATTTATCCTATGTCTGTGTATGTCTGTTCTCAACACATAATCTTTTTAAAATTTTTAATTATTTAAAACCACAAAATCATGGAGCTGTAGTAGATAATCCTTCAGGGTTCTTCCATACACGAAGTTTTAGAGTATTACACACACTACAATTTATTTCTGTATATCTGTGATGACCACTTCTTTTTAACTTCAGACACAAGCTTTCATTGTTGGCCTTTTATAGTCTTTCTTGGTGTTTATAATTTATTTTTTTTAATTTTTAACTTTTATAGATTTAAAGAGTGTAAGTGCAGATGTGTTGTTACATGAGTAAATTGTATAGTGGTAAAATCTGGGCTTTTAGTATACCTATCATCCAAATAGTATACATTGTACCCAACAGGTGGCATTTCATCCCTCACCCCATTCCCACCCTCCCACAATTTGGAGTTTCTAATGTCTATTATTCCACTCAGTATGTCCATTTGTACCTATTGTTTAGCTCCCATTTATGAATAAGAATATGGAGTTTTTGATTTTCTCTTTCTGAGTCATTTCTCTAAGGATAATGGCCTCAATTTCCATCCATGTTATCTTAAAATGCATAATTTCATTCTTTTTTATGGCTGAGTAGTATTCGATGGTGTGTGTGTGTGTGTGTGTGTGTGACTTTTTAAAATCCAGTCATCTTATACTGGACACTTAAGTTGATTCCATGACTTTGCTTATGTGTATGGTGCTGTGATAAACATGAGTGCGGGCGTCTTTTTCATATATTGATTTCTTTTCCTTTGGGTATATACCTAGTAGCAGGATTGCTGGGTAAAATAGTAGTTCCAGTTTAAGGTCTTTGAAGAATCTCCATTCTGTTTTTTTATACAGGTTCTACTAATTTGCAGTCCCACCAAAAGTGTATGTGTTCCCTTTTCTCTGAATCCTCACCAATATATACTGTTTTCTTTTTCTTTCTTTCTTTCTTTTTTTTTTTTTTTTTTTGAGATTGAGTTTTTTTCTGTTGCCCGGCTGGAGTGCAATGGCACGATCTCGGCTCACTGCAACCTTTGCCTCTTGGGTTCAAGCAATTCTCCTGCCTCAGCATCCTGAGTACCTGGAACTACCACACCCAGCTAATTTTTGTATTTTTAGTAGAGACAGGGTTTTACCATGTTGGCCAGGATGGTCTGGATCTCTTGATCTCATGATCTACCCATCCTGGCCTCCCAAAGCACTGGGATCACAGGTGTGAGCCACTGCGCCTGGCCCATCTGCTGTTTTTAGACTTTTTAATATACCCATACTGACTGATGTGAAATGGTAATTTATTGTGTTTTTAATTTTCATTTCTCTGATGATTGGTAATGTTGAACATTTTTTCATATGTTTGTAGACTGCTTGTAGGTCTTCTTTTGAAAAATGTCAGTCCATGTCCTTTTAACCACTTTTTATTGAGGTTATTTTTATAATCACTTTTTAGTGAGTGATTATAAATACAATCACTTCTTATATAGTTTTTAACTTGTTGAATTGTTTGGTTCTTTGTACATTCTGGATATTAGCACTTTGTTGGATGCATTGTTTGCAAATATTTTCTTCCATTCTGTAGACTGTATGTTTACTCTATTGATTTTTTTCTTTTGCTGCACAGAAGCTTTTTAGTTTAAGTTCCATTTATCTAGTTTTGGTTTTGGTGTGTTTTTTTTTTCTTAGATCTTAGTCATAAATTATTTGCCACACCAAGTCCAGAAGAACTTTTCCTAGATTTTCTTCTAAATTTTTTTTTGCATTTTAAGTCTTCCATTTAAGTCTTTAATCTATCTTGTCTTAATTTTTGTATATAGTGAGAGATAGAGGTCCAATTTCATTCTTCTGCATATGGCTGTTCCATTACCCCAGCACCATTTATCAAATAGAGTTTTCTTTTCCCAGTGTAGGTTTATATTTTTAAAAAGTATATTGTCTCTTATCATTCAAACCTTCCAGTGGCTCTTAATTTAACCAAAGTTGAAAACTGCTAAAGACTTTGAATTGTCCACTAGGCTCTAAATGATTTTGTTCTTCTCGCCTCTCTGCCCTACCATCTAACTACTATATCATTACTCACCTGGATCTATCATTATTGAGCCCTTATTGTTTCAGGAGCATACCAGGACTTTTTCCATCTATATTATTCTCTTTGCTTAGAATGTTCATTGCTTAGAATGTTGATTTTCTAGCTATGCACTTGTTTGACATATCCACCTTCAACTCTTTCTTTATTCAGGCTTACTCTGACTGTCCTATTTAATACTCAACCTACCAACTTCCTCCCTCCTACAAATATCATTCTGTCTTCTGGGTTTCCCAATTATTACTATTTTTTTTTACTTTATTTCTATAGCATTTACCACCTTGTATACAATCGAATTTAGTTATTTTTACTTTAACTTTTATCTCCCTTGCCAAAATATAAGCTCCCTAGGAGTGAGGATCTTTAACTTTGTTTGCCAGTCCCAATATTTAGAAATTGATACAAGTAGATGATCAATAAATATTCACAGAAAAAATGAAAACTGTGCAAATACATTCAAAATCATAGATTGTATTTTTCATCTCTAATCAGTAATATAAGTGTATATGTGTGCATAATTATAACAACTTAATTAAAGATTTTTTATTTGAGAGTATGATGAGATGTATTATACTATTTTTTGACAAGCTATGCTTAAAAAAATGTTAGGATGTAGCTGCTTGATTGTGATGGATAAACTTTTTGATGTGCTGTTGGATTTGGTTTGCCAGTATTTTATTAAAGATTTTCGCATTGATGTTCATCATGGACATTGGCCTGAAACTTTATTTTTTAGTTGTGTCTCTGCCAGGTTTTGGTATCAAGATCAAGTCGGCTTCATCCTGGTGATGCAAGACTGGTTCAACATAAGCCAATCTATAAATATAACCCATCACATAAACAGAACTAAAGACAAAAACCACATGATCATCTCACTAGATGCAGAGAAGGCCTTCCACAAAATTCAACAGCCCTTTATGCTAAACACTCTTAATAAACTAGGTATTGATGGAAAATATCTCAAAATAATACTATTTATGACAAACCCACAGCCAATATAATACTGAATGGGCGAAAACTTGAAGTATTCCCTTTGAAATCTGACACTAGACAAGGATGCCCTCTCTCACCACTCCTATTCAACATAGTATTGGAAGTTCTTGCCAGAGCAATCAGGCAGGAAAAAAAAATAAAATAAAGTGTATTCAATTAGGAAAAGAGGAAGTCAAATTGTCTCTACTTGCAGACAACATGATTGTATATTTAAGAAGACCCCATCATCTCAGCCCAAAATCTCCTTAAACTGATAAGCAACTTCAGCAAAGTCTCAGGATACAAAATCAATGTGCAAAAATCACAAGTATTCATATACATCAATAACAAACAAACAGAGAGCCAAATCATGAGTAAACCCCCATTTACAATTGCTACAAAGAGAATAAAATACCTAGGAATACAACAAACAAAGGACGTGAAGGACCTTTTCAAGGAAAACTACAAACCACTGCTGAAGGAAATAAGAGAGGACACAAATAGATGGAAAAACATTTCGTGCTGATGGTTAGGAAGAATTAATATAGTGAAAATGGCCATACTGCCCAAAGTAATTTATAGATTCAATGCAATCCCTATCAAGCTCTTCTTCACAGAACCGGGAAAAATCACCTTAAACTTCATATGGAGCCAAAAAGGAGCCTGCATAGCCAAGACAATCCTAAGCAAAAAAAAAAACCACACACACACACACACAAACAAAAACAAAGCTGGAGGCATCATGCTACTTGACTTCAAACTACACTACAAGGCTACAGTAATAAAAGCAGCATGGTACCAAAACAGGGATATAGACCAATGGGCCTCAGAAGTATGCCACATTTCTATAGCCATCTGATCTTTGACAAACCAGACAAAAACAAGCAATGGTGAAAGGATTCTCTGTTTAAAAAATGGTGTTGGGAAAACTGGCTAGCCATGTGCAGAAAGCTGAAACTGGACCTTATACCTTACACCTTATACAATAATTAACTCCAGATGGATTAAAGATTTAAACATAAGATCTAACACCATAAAAACCCTAGAAGAAAACTTAGCCAATACTATTCAGGATCTAGGCATAGGCAAGGACTTGATGACTAAAACACCAAAAGCAATGGCAACAAAAGCCAAATTAGACAAATGGCATCTAATTAAACTTAAGAGCTTCTGCACAGGAAAAGAAACAATCATTAGAGTGAACTGGCAAGCAACATAATGGGAAAAAATTTTTGCAGTCTACCCATCTGACAAAGGGCTACAATCCAGAATCTACAAAGGACTTAAACAAATTTACAAAAAACAAAAAACAACAAACATCTCCATCAAAAAGTGGGTGAAGGATATGAACAGATACTTTTCAAAAGAAGACATTTATGCAGCCAACAAACACATGAAAAAATGTTCATCATCACTGGTCACTAGAGAAATGCAAATCAAAACACATTGAGATACCATCCCACATGAGTCAGAATGGCAATCATTAAAAAATCTGGAGACAGCAGATGCTGGAGAGGATGTGGAGAAATTGGAACACTTTCATACTATTGGTGGGAGTGCAAATTACTTTAGCCACAGTGGAAGACAGTGTGGCGATTCCTCAAGGATCTAGAAATAGAAATACCATTTGACACAGCAATCTCATTACTAGGTATATATCCAAAGGATTATAAATTGTTCTATTATAAAGACATATGCACACATATGTTTGTTGCAGCACCATTTGCAATAGCAAAGACTTGGAACAAACCGAAATGCCCATCAAAGGTAGACTGGATAAAGAAAATGTGGAAGATATACACCATGGAATACTATGCAGCCATTAAAAAGGATGAGTTCATGTCCTTTGCAGGGACATGGATGAATCTGGAAACCATCATCATCAGCAAACTGACACAAGAACAGAAAACCAAACACTGTATATTCTCACTCAAAAGTGGGTGTTGAACAATGAGAACACATGGACACAGGGAGGGGGACATCACCCACTGGGGCCTTTTCGGGTGTGGGAAAGCTAGCAGAGGGATAGCAGGGGGTGAGGAGATTGGGGAGGGATAACATTAGGAGAAATACCTAATATAGATGACGAGGGGTGGTGGATGCAGCAAACCACCATTGCATGCATAAACCTATGTAACAATCCTGCAAAATCTACACATGAACCCCAAAACTTTAAGTATAATAATAATAAAAAGAAAATGTCAGCATATTTAAAAAGAGAACGTTTTGATTTATTGTTTCCCCTGGTACAACAAACATTTAATGAACAACTACTTTCTCTTACATATTTGAGGTACAACGTTGGTAGAGTCATGTCGCAAAATTACCAAGGTTGGGTGGATGTGGCTGATTTGGAAACAAAAGACCACAATGTAGATTGATAAGTGCAATAGTAGAATTACACACAAGAAGAACAGTAACATGCAAGAGAGCGATTTACAAACTGGTAGACACTGTTGTGGTTAGATCATGATCCAGGTGAATTTAAAGTTATCTCTTGAGAGCCACCCTGTGCTTTGATATGAAAAGAAATACAGGGAAAACCTAGGGAGGAAATAAATGGAACCCATGTATGAGGGCTTGAGATTTTGTTTGTCTATCTTATTCCCTAAGGAAGACTAAGTGCTCCAGCTTCACTTAGGCCAGGCTGTGGGCACAAGTGCACCAAAAGCCTCTAGACTAACACACAGGTCAGAACAAGGTACCACAAGTGAAGGAGGAAAGAAAAAAAAAAAGAGGGAAACAACTCTCTCACCTTTTCCCTTCCCATAATCTATGAGTGAAAAACAAAAACAGTGAGGGCCCATTGGTGGGTACATAAGAGAAAGTAAATGCTCATTCATGCTGTAGGATCAGAGATTTAGCCTACTGCTCACAGCACAGAGAAAATTGACATAATTGAGTCTATAATCTAAACATCAATTTTGTTCAAACAATAAGCAGAAATTGTTTCTATTTATTTATTTAGTTTCAGGTCAAGTTTTGTGCTTGAGTTAAGTTTCCATGGAAATTCTTACTCCATGCTGTTGTGAAGAGGCAACTCTGTTTCAACAGGCTTTGGATTCCGGTTCAGGCTCCAGCCTGTCTCAAAATCTAAACAGAATCCTAAAATCTGTTCCTGCCTCTACCAGAACTTGCTGTATTTTCTTTGCCTCCTGCCACCACACAGTTGGATGGACACCAAGTTTAGAAAATTCCAGCCTCAAAGAAACATTTTAAGAAAGTTATGAGCCAGATTCAATTATTTGTATAATAAAAAAATCTCTAAAATAATAATATTGGAATATACCTTGGAGCACAACTTAAAATAACTACAAGTGTCAGCTCTAGAAGCAGATGGATGTGGGTTTCAATGCCAGTTTTGTCACTTATTAGCTATTTTAACTGTGACTTAATTTTCCTATCTGTAAACTGGGGGCAATAATTAGAATGACATCCTACAGCTAATAAAAGAGTCTAATGAGATAATTTGTATGCAGTACTAAGCATAGTGCCTGGTTCCTAAATAATGCTCAAGAAATCCATTATAATTGTTGTCATAATGATTATAATTTTCAACCAACACCTCTCAGCATATATGTGTTATGAGTTTTCAAATAGTAAATAGCATCCAAGCATTCGTTTAGTTTTCCGTGAGCACAATGAATCCAATGGTTCTCATCATCTCCGTGGCGTGTCTTCTTTCCCTGGAGAGAAGAGCAGTAAATAAAAACGACAATGACAATTATTTTTGCAAGAGTTTCCTGAACAAAAGGGTAAGAGTGAAATGTTTGTTAGTAAACTTCAGCTCCATGGTGAGAAGATGTTATTAGCAGAAGCTGATTAAAAAGCAAAATTTTGATAATTTTAAAAGGTAAATCGTTTAAGACCCTTCACGCTGTAGTATAATATAGGCAAGTGCATTGATTTGGAAATAACAGTCTTATTTACTAATTACAGAAGCTATTCATTTTGTACATACTGCACTCCCTTTCTTTCCCCTCTCTTTCACCCCCTCATTAATAGATTTAGAACTGACAGTGCTTTCACTTCTAAGTATAAAGAATAATTTTCTTCTGAACATAGAGACAACGATGAAATCAAAGTTTAAAATATAGTCCTCTTCTAACAGCGATTCAGATTTCCATTAAACCTCCTCCCACCTCTCAAATTAAAGTTTGAAAAGCAGAGCTCAGAAATAAACTGACAGGCACTAGTGCTTCGTTCATTTCCAGCAAGGAAGCACCAATTTGATTCCTACCATAATAATTTTTGCTGTTGCCAGTGCATCAGATTTTTATAAGACAGCTTCTCAAGTGATAGAAATCATCCCGTCACTTTGTTTTATAAAATTGACACCCTAGGGAAATGCAAAATATAATAAGAACTTGAGCAAAGCTTCTCCTCCAACCCGTGCTAGGTGTTCCTGAAATCCTTTTTTCCTCTTGAACGAATGTCATCAATCCCAATTGCTTGTTGTTCTTTTCTCCTTGTTCTGCTCATGTGCTACAGCATCCCTTGGCTTCCCTCCGCACAAGAGTTGGTGTTTTCAAGTGTTACTCATAGATCGGATTCTATGGCTGCCTAATTTGAATGCAGCAACAAATTAAAAAAAAAAGAAACTTGATGAAATTATTTCACACACAGAGCAATAAACATATGGAATAAATTACTACAGAAGATGATTCAAAGAGTTTAAGAAACACCTGGATTTGTTTCTGGAGGCAGTCGATTGGAGAGTAGCATTAGAAACAGGAGGGTGAAACGACAGCAGCACTCAAGAAGCCGAGTGTCAGGGCTCTAACCTCTTGTTGAAATGGCACCTCTTGCATTTATTAGGAGAGTAGCTACACAGGAGCCTATTTCCTTTTCAAACACACTGGGAACAAGTCAGACTCAGTCACAGGAGCTACCTTTCTAAAGAGGTTGGTCGCTGGATTTGACTAAAGGAAGTAAATGCTAAGATTCTTCTCAATCCAGAAGAGGGGAAGAATATCTGAATATGCAAGAACTGAAACTTAGCAATTGCTTTGAGATCTGGTGTAGGCCTACCATTTTAGCCACATCTCTGATCTCTTTCCACCACCCTTCCTCTGTATTCTCCAAGCATATTCTGACTTTTCATAAATGATTCATGCTCCTTCCAATCTGTGTGCATGTTGCTGTTACCTATCCCAAATCTTCTCTTCATTCTCCAGTACCAAGGTCACCCTTTCTGTGACATCTCAGTTTATATTAATGTTTCCCTTTGTGTCCTATACCAGATGCAAAATATCTTTATGTATTTATTAATCTTCATTTCAGCACTTTACAAAGTGCCTGGATCATAGAAGATGTTTAGCACATAAAAAAATTTATTTTGCCTTACTTTGTTCCAGAGAAGAATTAAAGTGTTTGATAAAATAATAGCTAACATTACCAAGTATTTAACATGTGCCAGTCACTGTTCCAAGTGCTTTGCATGTTTTAACTCTTGGTGCTCATAACAGCACTAGAGGAGCAAGTTTGCGATGTAGGTATTAATATTATCCCTGTTTTGCAAGTGAGGAAATAGTGGTGCAGAGATTTGGGCTAGCCTGCCCATGGTCAGCCAGCTGGTGAATAGCAAACTTTGGGTTGGCCTCAGCCAGAGTCTTGTTGGTCCAGAGCCAGAAATCTTGACCATGATGCTGACTAACTGAATGCCTGACTTAACAAGGAGACAAAAATAGGAGAAAGTGATAGGAAATAAACAGTTGAGTCATGAACAAACTCTTAATTAGGCTAATTAAAAAGGCATATTGTAATGCCCTATGCACATTTTATTTTTCATAATTCAATTTAAGAGATAAACTTTATCAATTCATCAGTTAAATGATGAAAGAAAAGAAAATCAGTTAGGAAGTTCTTCTTAATAAAACCTGATTGTTTTTTATCCTATTCTGTTCATGGAAGACAATGGCATATTAAAGTGTTCCTTCATTCAACCATCCAAGTGCACACCTATCCAAATAGCAAACCTAGGTATTTAAGCAGATACGAATAGCTAGTTATAGGACAAACACTTTGTAAAAGTGTACATAACTATATAAAATGATGTGCACTGATTTTACATATCTAAATGGACAGTAGACATCCAATAATTCAACAAATAGATGTTGAACCTCTACTTTGTGTCAGATGCTATTCTGGGTCCTAATGACTCAATGATAAACCAAAAAGAGATACCCTTCCCTTTTTGGTTCATAATATTGCCCTCATGGAGCTTAAGTTCTAAATGAAGAGGCAAATGAGAAACAAATGATAATGTCAGGTGGTGTTAAGAGCTAGAAATGAAATAAAGCAGATTATGAGGATAAAGAATAACTAGGGGAAGAGGGCTCTCTTTTAGAAGGTACAGTTAGGAAATACCTCTCTGAGAATGTAATAACTAAACAGAGACCTGAGTCAAAAAAGATATCAGAGAATGTTTTCTAATTTTTCCTTAATTATTCCAGCTGGAAATCCAGATGAAATGTTATCACCTATTTGTGTAACTTCAGGCGAAAAAGAAAAAATGTATTTGATGATTTGTTCTATAAATCATCCTTTCTCCCTGATATGTTCCTTTATTAACTGTAAGTACAATTTTTTTGGAGGCCTGAATATAAGCAAATGAAGGAAGAAAAGGAATGGCATACATTTCTTACCCACCAATCCAGCAACAGTCTGTAGAGTGGTGTGATTTAGTCCAATAAAAATCCAAAACCCTACACTGAAACCATCAAAAGGAAGATAAGTAGAAAAAGAATTAGAAATCTTAGAGGTGAACTATATCACACCTACTTCAAAACATTCGTTCCATTTGATTTTCAAATAATAGGATTTGGTGTGCCCTGCTGACTAAGAAGTATTTTAATAAATGATCCAACTTTGGGAAATGTCATGTTTTGATCAGCTGCTACAGGTTATTATATTCAAATTATGAAAATATTTAGGAACTCTGGACCTATGTGTTTGTCATACCTGTTAATGCTGGTTATTTCACATGTGAGTATGGAAAATAAGTTTGACCAAGGGAAAAAAATAAAAGAATGTTAATTTATTAATGCATGTGTTTTTAACATGTACTCTAGATTAATTCTGCTTTTCAGAAGAGTCGCTCATTCTTTTTTTATTTCCTCCCACCTTGTACTTTGTCGAGCAATCAGCTATCTATTTTCTAACACTGCACACCAAAACTAGGGAAATTCTTCTTATATTATGATTCAATAACTGTCAGATATCAGATTATTTTAAGAAACCGAAGTTTTAGTCTTTAAATGTTACCAACTTTCTCCCTGATAACTTACAAGCGTGTGTTTCATTTGGGACCACATTAAGTGACGATAGCTCCAAACTGCATGTCATTATTTATGTAAAAAGGGATGTCATTGTACATTTTTAGGTGCAAGTGGCTGGACCTTCTGTTATTTTAATATTAGCAGTTTTTCTGTTCAATGTGAATTTCAGGAAGAATGCTCTGTAGTGAAAGGAAACAAAAAGCAAAGACATTTATTTTCTTCTCCAGAATGATAATGCCCTGTATGATTTTGTCATTGGAAGAATCAGGGTTCTAAGTGTTAGAATGCTCTCAGATGAACAATATAAATCAAACCAAAAGTCTAGGGAGAAGACTTCAAAGCTGAAAACCTAGACTAAGACTAAAGATTTTAAATGTGTGTCTATTTATTTGCTAGTATCCATACTAGAACCATGATACTTTCTTTGCAAAGTTAGAGCATGTGCTTAATTTAGACACACTGTTTCAGTATCCAAGTAACTACCATATATGGGTGGGGTAGTGAGGCAAATTAGGTGTTGGAATCATACCATGTTAAATAGACCCCAGCATAAGGAAGAGGCTAGAGCTTTGTGAGTGCAGTTGCTTATGTACTATATAGTGCTTTTCATATTTATAAAACTGGAGCATACGTTCTATTGCTCTTGTTCTTAGATTTTCAGACAGCCATAATTTCCGGTCTTTTGTTTGAAATGAAGGCCTGCCTGGAAAAATTGAGGGTGCTGCCAGGCTTACTAAAAGACATAGTTTGTAGCACACTATACATTTTACTCTGTTAATCCCCGTACCCGCAACTCTCGGGTGTAGGAGAAAGGAAACAAGGATTGAGAAAGATGTAAATTATGAAACTAAAAGCACAGTAAAGCAATTTAGGGACAGAATATTTTCAGATGTCCTCTTCACCAGAAAACACTGACATATACTAGTGTGTTATAATGTGTATCTATGCATACATCAAAGACTATGTTCCTGGAGTGAAATTATTTGTGAAATGCAAGTTACATTGGATTCCTTTTGGAGAAGAAAACAAAAGTTAAAATTCAGGTTGTATATCTGGAAGACCAAAGTAGGCAATCAAAATCAAACTTTTATATCGGATTCATTTGAAAGGATTTCAAAATAAACTAAGTTCAGTAAACCTGTTGGCAGAGAAGTATCATTTGTCAAGAGATTAACAGAGACACAGTCTGTAATTACAAATTGCAGAAAGCAGGCCACTAATGAGAGAATGACTCACTTTTTGGGGTGAAGGGGGAGGGGTCTCTCAGAAACTGCAATTTGATTTACAAAACTCTAAATAGCTAATGGCAGGTAACTCTTGCCAGCTAACCAGCCAACTCTTTCAAGCTCATTAACAGAACTCCATGGTCTCACTAAAGGATAAACCATATGGAGGTGTCACTAAAAGCTGGAGATGAGAGACTGTAATTTATGTTCAGTTCTCCTGTGAGTCAGTCATATGGGCATTGATTTAAGCCTTTGTTTATCTGACATGACCTGTTCTTAAGAAAAAAGAGAAAATAAATTTTTAGGGTTATTGGAGTTTTTTTCTATACTATCTTAAACTGCAGTGTTCAACTCCTTATTAAACTTATTTTTGCTGTTTTTGTTTCTCCAGCTTCCCATCTTTGTCACATTTTAGTTCCAGCAAAACAATTGAATAAGAGCATTACACAAGCCCTAATTCATTGTTTGCTTTGAGCTATGCTCTTAGAGGGTTATTAAATTGCTGTTCTATGATTTCCCTCATGATTGCAAACCTGCTGCTCTAAGGTCATTTTTAACTCTTCATTCACATGGACCTTGTGAATGCTTGAGGAAGCATAACGTGTGGCAGCATTCCCTGGAACGCACCTTTATAAAGTGTCATTTCCTAAGGGAATCTTTTTTATTGAGTCTCCTTGAATCTGGGTAACACAGCAGTGTGCACATATGCAACTGCGATTTCACCTGATATCCTTACGATACAAAAAATAAAATACCACACGAAGATAGTTTTTAAAAATAGTCCTGATGACGATTTAATGATAAACAAGTCCTCTGCTCTATCTTCCTGTATCCTGTCTTCCCTAGAGACAGTTTTAACCAGTTTTTCTTGAGGGTTTCACTGCGATTTTGTTTAGTTTATATTTCTATTTTTATTCATCCATTCATTTATTCAGAAAATACTTATTGAGCACCTTCAACATAACAAATTGGCTGGGCACTGATGGAACGACTATAAACAAGTCAGACGGCATCACTGTGTTGATGAAACTCACTCTCAAAGGGGAAAGAAAATGCTTAAAACAAGGACAATACGTTGTGAACAATGCATAATGAGATGCATGCTTGCCAATGGAAGTCATACAAAACAACTGCTTGAGTGGTAAGTGGTCAGGGGTGGAAGAGGTTTCATGCAGAGGTGACATCTAAGCTAAGGCCTCAGGAATGAGTAAGTGTCTTACAAGAGAGGACAGTGGAAGCTGTGGATCAAGTAGTGAGGAAAATGTATTCAAAGGCCCAGAAGCTAGAGGGCATAGAATTTTAGGACACTAAAGTAATTCTGAATGAAGAATTCATTTCAACAAGGAGGAAAGTAGAAATAGCATGGAGGATGAATAATTTTCTATTCATACTTACTGATATTAAAGGGTGTATATTCTTGTGTGTGTGCACACACACACTGCTTGGGAGAGCCATTTAGATATCTGCATGTGGAACAGTTGAAACCACGTTGATATTAATCACCCAGAATAATCTAGGGAAAAAGAAGCATTGATATTGTAAAAGGGGACACCAAGATGGAAGGGACAGGCATCAATTTAAGAGTGATCAAAGAAGGCTGACACGGGTGACACCATGCCAGAAAAGTGGATGGTATGGATGCCAAAAAATAAATTTCAGCAAATAAAACGGATTAGAAGTCTTAAGTTTTTCTATATGGAATGCATTTTGTTAGACTACTATCAATTAAAATACGTCTCTAGCTTCCCAGTTGTCTTAAACTACATACATGTAACAAAGCATGAGTGTGCCTGACCTGCTTCCTTGCACTGACATCCACTAAAAAATCTTGCTATGTTAAGCAGATATCTTACCACTTACACTGCAGGCTTTCTCTCATTGGCACCCATTTGAGGACTCCAACATCTTGTGTGGAAGGTTTGAGCATTTTGCTCTTCAGTTGTGAAAGGCATAATATTGGGCACTACTCATTCTATCAGTGGTTGTCCTTGCCCTCAGCCCTCACATCTCCTAGTAAGGATTCCTTTAAGTCTTAAGCCTGAGTGTCATCTTTAATGAAACTGTGCTTTTAGGAGCTAAATCTGTATATTTTTAATCTCTTTCTTTAGAGTTTGTATTGCTGTATCAAAAGAAATCCACCAGAATTTCTAGCATGTGGGTCATGCTCTACTGATTTCCAAAGATGGTACACTTTTTTACGATATTAAAATTTCGTTCTATAGATTATTTCCAAGAGAACATGAAATAGGGATTAGAACAGGCGTTGTCATTTTACCTGGAGATGTTCAACCATTTTACTGTATCAAACCTGACCGGTTCAACTTAGGACTCCACAAGTCAGCAAAATGACTTTACATTGCAGAGAGATAAATTAAAATACATTTTCTACAAATTAATCCGAACTAAATAATATTCTAGAATTTAAGTTAAATTTCCCCTCAGCCAGATAAAACTATGGACATGGTTCTTCTTGATCACTTTCAGATCCTTTCTCCCCTTATTATTCCAGTTTTGGGGTCTCTGGCTGCCACTCTTGTGCTTGACATACTTCCTGCAGAGAACTTGCTATATCATATTTGGTACTTACATTGGTTGTCCAAATATTTTGAATCTCTCTAATTGCAGATGCTCAATTTATGATTAAATTTACAAGGATGTTGCATTATACTTACAAGGATTTTTATTCTTCTCCGGTATATGTTCAAGACACTGGCTAGATCTCTCCATCTCTCCAGTTTATTTTATGAGTATGGCATTTAAGCAGGTATCTTTCAGATTTTGGATTGAGACCTAGCTTTAAAATCTCCATGAATAAGTCCATGAAACTGTCTCTCAGGTTATTAGCCATCCACTCTATGAATGATAACCCAGTGTTTTATTGCTATCCTGGTGGCCACTATTCTTCCATTGCAGTCTCAATGGCAGCTCCTCAGAAAAGCCTTCCCTGCCCACATTGTCTGAGTAAGCACTCACATAGTGTGTTGACTATCATTACACTTATTTTCCTTCATAGAACTTATTTTCTTCATAGAACTTAGCATCTTTTGTAATCATTAGTTGCTTTTTTTGTTTGTTGTGTCTCTTACTAGCCTTTGAGTTGTGTGGGTACAAAAATGGTATATTTTGGATTGTTAACATATTCTAGATAGTATATCTTGAGAATGTCTTGATATTTAAAACATATTTCTTCAATAAATGGATGAACAAATACATTGTGTAGAATGGCATATGTTGGTGATATGGTTTGGGTTTGTATCCCCACCCAAATCTCATGTTGAATTATAATCTCCAATATTGGAGGAGGGGCCTAGTGGGAGGTGATTGGATCATGGAGGCCGACTTCCCTCTTACTGGTCTCATAATAGTGAGTGAATTCTCATGAGATCTGGCTGTTTAACAGTGTGTAGCACCTCCCCCTTCACTGTCTTCCTCCTTCTGTAGACATTTAAGATGTACCTGCTTCCCCTTTACATTGCACCATGATTGTAAGTTTCCTGAGGCCTCCACAGCTATGCTTCCTGTACAGCCTGTGGAATTGTGAATCAATTAAACCTCTTTTCTTTATACATTATCCAGTCTCTGGTAATTCTTCATAGCAATGCAAGAATGAACTAATATAGTTGAAGATAATACCTCTCCAGTTTTGTATTTAATTTTTAATAAATCAATGTAAAATTTTATTAAGTAACCGTGACTGTATGTGATTTTTGGGATATACTATCAAAAGTAAACTATCTATGGAATAAATATGCATGCTAACAATTAAATGCCTTAGTTGGAAATAAGAGGACATCTTACGTTTTATTTTAGATGAAATTAATTGAGCAATAAGTTGATAAGAACCTTTTCAGTTTTAGGTATATAGAAATGCCTATTCACCCACTAAGATTCTCATATAGTTTAAAATCTGATTAAAAATGTACTCCTCATAATTTAATTAGACTTTCAGAAAGTTAAGTCACCAACATACCATATTCATTAATGAGAAATTAGTATGAGAAAAACAATGCAGTCCAGTAAAAAAGTACATGATTTGAAGATAGGTATTCAACCATCCCTCTACCAATCTACCCATCAATCCTGCACCCCTCTTTCAATTCAACAAACACGTTGAATAGTTACTGACCACAGTTACATGCTGTAATGCTAGATTTGAAAGGATAAAGTTCTGCATACTAAATATGTGCCCTTGGCAATTATTTAATATCCTCAGTTACAAAATATTATGTATGATTTTAAGAAAAGAGATATCATTAAAGCATAGCATCTGACACTCAAAAAGGCCTTTAGAATATGGGAATGCTGTTAGTTTTCCAAGAAGATTTTTAATGCAGAATTGAGTTCTTTGGTTTGTTTTCATATTCTATAGCTATTTTAGAAAACCCTTATCAATATCAATAATGAAAATAAGAGTTCATTTATGAACTTCTATGGTTATATCTGGAATCTACATACAAAGAATTCCAAAATTGAAACAATATTGGCTGACAATTTTTAAAATGTATCTTAAAAAACTAGTATTTATAAACTAATTACAACAGAATTTGATAGCTAGAGAACTTAAAGTTCACAACTTCTGATGATAACTCTAATCAGAAGCCATGAATATTACTTGTGTGCCATCTAATATGCCATTTTTGATACAAAAGCAAAAATGAAAACCAATAATGGATAAGAAATGTATAGAGCAAACATACTCTTTTTTTCCATCTCTAGGTGGACTGTAAGGGAATGAAAGAGTCTTGCTTTATCAGTGAGAGTTTTGCCTTTTGCTAAATCTTTACAACCTGTCCACTTTTGCTATTGCTTGAAATTTGATTACTGTTGCTTTATACTTACCATTTTCCAGTATCTTTTAGCAACAATGAACAAAAGACAAATAATTCTGAAGAAGATATTGTAAATTTCTCAAAAAAATAAATAGCTAATTTTAAGAATATCAATAATTAAAATCAAGTATACATTTTTGCTATTTAAAACTTGTAGAATAGCCAAATAAATTGTGAAAGAAATGTCTTTACAAAATTTTTAAATTCCATGCTCCAATGTCTTAGAGAGAAAACTACTAAAAGTCATATGCCAGATATCAATGTTAATATTTTGCCATGTTTACTCTTGTCTCAGCCTCCCAAGTAACTTGGACTACAGGCAGGCACCTCTATACCCAATTAATTTTAATTTTTAATTTTTTTGTGGAGACTAGGTCTCACTATGTTACCCAGGCTAGTCTTAAACCCCTTGGCTCAAGCAATTGTCCTGCCTCAGCCTCCCAAAGTGCTGAGATTACAGGCATGAGTCATTGCACCTGGCCTCTTTTTTTTTAAAAAAAAAAAGGAAATAAAGGGACACAAAGCTGTAGACTCATTTCTTCCAATCCTTTACTTTCCCTTTCATCCAAGAGACAAATATTGTCTTAACACTAATATGATTCCAAAACGTTTAAAAAATATTTTCTGTATACATATGTATCCATAAACCATATACTCTAATATTTTATATTTAATGCTATTCATAAGTGGTATAATTCTAAATTTGATATTTTGTAATTTTATTTTTTTTACATTCCATTTTGAGGTGTATTTATGTTACTACATGTAGATAAAGTTCACTCATTTTAGCTTCTAGATTCTACTATTTCCCTGTATGCATAAATCGGAGACAATAAATTTGTTTCCCTTCTATCACTTTACAAACAATGTTGCAATGAACACCACTGAATTTGTCTTTAGGTACACACATGCAAGAGTTTCTCAAGAAAGACCACATGCCTGTAGTCCGAGCTACTTGGTGGGAGGATCTATTGAGGCTGGGAGATTGAGGCTACTGAGTGGGTGACAGAATGAGACTCTGTCTCAAGAAAGAAAAGAGAAGAAAGGAGGGGAGGGGAGGGGATGGAAGGAGAGGGCAGGGGAGGGGAAGGAAAGGGAGGGGAGGGGAGGGGAAGGGAGGAAAGAAGGAAGGAAGGGGAGAGGATGGAAGGAGAGGGCAGGGGAGGGGAAGGGAAAGGAGGGGAGGAGAGGGGAAGGGAAGGGAGGGGAGGGGAGGGGAAGGGAGGAAAGAAGGAAGGAAAGAAGGAAGGAGGGAAAGGAGAAGCAAGAAAGACATGTAGGTATTGGTTGTCAAGCCTAGGACATGTATGATTTGTTCGTTTGTTTGTTTTTGAAACAGAATCTCAGTCAGTTGCCAGGCTGGAATGCAATGGCACGATCTCAGCTCACTGCAACCTCCGTCTCCCTGGTTGAAGTGATTCTTCTGCCTCAGCCTCATGAGTAGCTGGGATTACTTACAGGCACACACTACCACATCCAGCTAATTTTGGTATCTTTAGTAGACACGGGGTTTAACCATGTTGGCCAGGATGGTCTTGATCTCCTGACCTCATGATCTGCCCTCCTCAGCCTCCCAAAGTGCTAGAATGACAGGCGTGAGCCACTGCGCAGGCCTAGGGTATGTATGTTTTTAACCATGCTAATTTGTCTTTCCATCGGTATGTATAGAAGTTCTGTTTTCCCCACATCTTCTCAATAGTTCTGTGATAGGCTATTGTGAATGATCTCCTACTGTCATCTAGTTGATCATTTCACAAATACTAGTAAGGCTTAATAAATGTTTATGTGTTTGTCATTTTCTATTCTGCTTCTGTGAACTTCCTGATGTCCCTTTTTCAATTGAGTTGTTCTTTTTAATTTGCAGGAATTTTATTTTATGCGGAATATTAACAGTTTGCCAGTTATATGGGCTAAAAGCATAACTTTCAGTTTGTGATAGGTCTTTTCACTTTTATTATTATTGTGTTTGTAATAAAAAAGTTATTTTAATTTTAATGCAGAATTCTTTGGTTTGTTTTCATATTCTGTAGCTATTTTAGAAAACCCTTATCAATATCAATAATGAAAATAAGAGTTCATTTTTTTTCTAAAAATAATATGGTTTTTGCTTTTGCATCTAGATTTTTAATCCATTTAGATTTTATTTTTGAGCAAGGTAGGTTATAGTATCATTCTGTATGGATAACCAATTGTTCTGGCACCATTTATTGGCTGATTTATTCTTTTACCACTGATTTGTAATGCTGCCTCTGTTTTTACTGTTGTAGTTTTATATTTTATAAATTTCTAGTTTTCTAGTTTATCTTATACAGTATTAATTCCCTGAGTTTCTTACACTTTCTATCTTATTACACTTATTATCCAATTCCCCCACAATGCTTCATTATGGAGATTTCAATCATAAAGAAAAGTTGAAAGAATAGTACAGTGAATACCATATACTCACCAACTACATTCTACAGTTAATTTTGCTATTTGCCATGTAGTGTATTTATCCAGGCATTCATACCTCTATCCATTCATCTATGTCTCCTTTTAATGCATTTCAAAATAACTTGCATCCTTAAAATTTCATATTGCATGGCATTAACTGGAGTTTAGTACTTACTTTAAAAAAAAAAACAAATAACTTTATACACACTGAAATGCAAAAATTTACCATTCTGCGAGTTTTGGCTAATGCTTACACATGTGAACTCAAACCCTATCAGTATATAAAATATTATAACCTTAGAAATTTTCCTTTTATTCTTTTTCAATGAATCATCTCAAAGACAAATATTCTTCTGATATTTTTTCCATTATGGATTATTTTAGCATTTTCCAGAACTTCCTATAAATAGAATCATAGTATGTACTCTTATGAAATATTTTCTTTACTCAGCATAATTTTTTTAGATTAATTCACGTCGTTTTACCTATCAGGAGTTTGTTCAGTTTTGGTTGCTGAGTAGCATTATGATGTATGAATATGCTTCAGTTCTATTCTTTCTTCATTTGGTGGATATTTGGGCTGTTTTCAGTTTTGGGCTAGCATGAATGAAGTTTTGAGAAACATTCTTATACAACATATAAACATTCTTATACAACTCTATTTGTGAATATATGCTTTCAATTCAATTAGAATTATATCCCAAAGTGGAAATTTTAGATTAAAGGGGAGGCATTTGTAAAGCTGCCAAATTTTTACAAAATGTTTACATTATTTTACATTCTTATCAGGAAAAAATGAGAGTTCTGGTTGCTCCTTGTCCCTTCAACATTTGATACTGTCATTTTTTTCTCTTACTCTTTTTTTTTTTTTTTCTATTCCATTGGTCATATAGTGATATCTCATCATGGTCTTAATAAGCATTTTCTCAATGGTTCATAATGTGGCTATTTTTTCATATGTCTGTTCAAATCTTTTGGTTATATTGTAATTGGGTGATTTGTCTTTTTACTACTGGGCTGTTGATTTTTTTTATATATCCTGTTTACAGTCGTTTTTCAGGTGCATGTTCTGGTAATATTTCTCCCAGTTCATGAGTTGCCTATTAATTTTCTTCAATGAATTTTAGTGAGTGGTAGTTTTTAATTTTAAGAAGTCTATTGAATTTTCTAAGCCTGCCATTACAAAGCACTACAAACTGAGTAAACACCAAAAATGTATTACCTCACAGTCTGTAGGCAAAAAGCTACAAACCAAGTTGTTGGCCAGGTTGTTTTGTTCTGAGGGATCTTAGGGAAAATCTGCTCCATGCCTCTCTCCTAGTTTCTGTTGACTGCCAGCATTACTTGGTATTCTTTGGCTTACAGAGGTATCACAACAATATCTGCTTCTGCCTTCACACTTTCTGCGTGTTTGTCTCTTCTCATAGTCGTCATCTTAAGGACAGGGATCATAGAGGATTAGGGGCCTATCTATCCTCTCTCAGTATGATCTCATCTTAATTAGTTACATCTCTAATGACCTTACCTTTTATGATCTCTGTTGTCTCCGTGCTAAGAAAACATTGCTTCCTTCAAGTTAGAAAGCTATTTCCCTTATGTACTCTATTTTTTGCATTTTTTTTTTTGCCTTACCTTATAATAAATTAAGTATATTTCACCAATTCTCTCTCTCTCAAATTCGGAAGCTCTACATTTTATTTGTTTTTTTAGTGGACAATTTTAACTTTTACAAAGTTCTTGACTCAATAAGTCTGAAATTTATTACTATCTGTAGCCTTATCCCAAGAATAATATAAACTTAGAACATTTTATCTGCAATCACTTCTCTCATTTTCTTTAAGTTTTGTTGCCTATATTTTAGTTCTACTTTGTTTCATGCCTGCCACAGTTGGGAATTGGTATTATTTCATTAAGTCCATGCTCTTTTAGACTGACTCACATATTCTTTATTCTTGATTTCCATATTCCTAGCTGTACTTCTGGATTCACTTTCCCTCTTGAATTATCATTTACAAATTCATGCAGCAAGGATCTATTGGGGCAAATGTTTAAGTTGTCCTCATTGCTTTTCTCTTAAAAATTAAGCATTTGGCTGTTTTGCATAGATCTTTTACCCTGTTTAAAAAAAAAAAACTTGGAGGTCTATTGTTTAATGATTTTTCTTTTATAAGCAGTCTGCCTTATAGATCTGTTTGCTTTTAAAATTTGTGCTTTATATTTGTCCTTTCTCTTTGATATCTAAGAGCTTACCTCTATTTTTATTTAATTTAGGATGTCTAAATATGTGTTAATCTTTTGGAGACTTTTTGTTCTTCCTGAGTCTGAGAATACTTATCATCTATCACATCTGCAAAATTCCTAAGACATTGTCTTTTTATTATTTCTCCCTAACTCTATACTCTATTTTAGAACTTCATATATCTACCTATCTTTTCCTTCTATCACTCATGTTGCTTAACCTCTTTGATACTTTCTTTAAATCACATATCTGTGTTGTGCTTGATTAATTTCTTCAGAGACATTTTCCAATTTGCTAATTAGCCCTTCAACTATGTCCAATATTTTCCATGACACATCCTTTACAATTTACAGTTTGATTGCTGTATTTCTCATTTCTCAGTGACTTTTTTTCTTCTTCAGATGATCTTATTCTTTTTTCATCATCTTGTTCTTTTATTAAGGTTTTTCTTTTTAAAATCTTTCATAATTGCAAAAAATCTTATTTTAAAATCTTCATCATATTGCTCCAGCATATGAAGTTATTGGTCTCTAGTCCCATTTGGTGTGTGTATGCTTGACATTGTTTCTTATTCAGGATGGATTATTTTGTTTGTTTCTTCCTTTATGTGTGAGACTTCCTTCCAGGCAGAGTTGTGAGAATGTCCATCTGGAGTTTTGCATTTTTATTTTCTTTTGCTAAATTGGCCAAGGCACTACTAGCCTTGTTTTCTTTCTTTTCTTTTCTTTCTTTCTTTTTTATTTTTTTAAGCTTCAGGGTTTCTAAATTATATAAGGCCTCATTTGAAGGCAAATGTCTCCAGAGAAATTTTGAGTAGTTACCCAGTAAATGCTTTGAATATGTTAATTATTCTTACATATTTTTAACAAACCTGTGAGGTAGATATCATTATCATCATCTCCATACTTAGATGGGAAAACTAGGTGGTTGAAATATTAGGGAAAATGTCTGAAGCTACACATCTACTGAGTGATCAAGGCTTGAGCTTTCCAATCTATATTCCAAACCCATTATCTTAGTTACTGTGCTATGCTTTGCTCCTAGGCAGGCAAACAGTTCAGCACCTCAAACTTCCCTTTATGTCTATCAATCACCCTTCAGGAAGGCAATTGTATACATTTAAATTTTATACATATTGATTTAGCCAAAAATCTAAAAAAGGATGATTATTCCCAAGCAACTGTTGAATTTGATATTTGTTTCTCCATTACAGCTATTTCATTCTATATATATTTTAAGATATTTGTACTGCAAAATGAAAATGGGTGTAGAGGTTCTGAAATCACTTAATGTTAGTGATCATGGACTGTTGTAGGCTGTATTTCATGCCTTTCTCAATCACCTCTTGCCCCAGTGTGATACTCCAGTGCTATCATACATCTTTCACTGCAAAGAACAGCTATTTTGTACCTCATTTTAAACATCAATGCTTTTATTCTCATTTCAATTCTTAGCCTGAAATATGATTTTTCATTTCATTATACTGCTTAATTTTTATTTTGCCTCTCTTGTTATCCACTGTTTAATTCTTTCCTTGAATTATTTACAATTATTTTTTAAGTTGCTTAAATATTCAATATGAAATAAAATTGTTCTCTTTTCAATGACACTATGTAGAGCATAATCATTTGACTCTGGACTCCATCCAAGTTTGCTTTCATTTTTTGTATAAATTGTTTAAAAGTAACTCAGCTATATTAATGACTATATCATATAGCATTCCTTCATTAAGATTTAGTAAGTGTTTGTGGAGTAATGAAGACATTTTTTGACATTTTGATGCCATGTATGTAAAAGCTGTCATTTATAGATATTTCAGAATCTATCTAAAAGAGTTTACTGTGAGCAAAGCAAAACATTTGAGGAAATTTTTACAAATTAAGCCGTGGAAAATGTGGTGCCCAAGAGAGTGAAAAAACTGGAATTGAGCACATTTATCAGAGTTATTCAAATGTCCCCAAACAACCCAGTTATTTATTGCTCTGATTTGGACTACCTGTTTTTCTGTTTAAGGAACCACAATGTATGATTTATAATGCCATTTGACAAGTCAATAGAGACAGAGTAGGGAGGTCGGGGAGGGATAACATGGGGAGAAATGCCAGATGTGGGTGATGGGGGATGGAGGCAGCAAGCCACATTGCCATGTGTGTACCTATGCAACAATCCTGCATGATCTGCACGTGTGCCCCAGAATCTAAAGTACAATAGAAAAAAAAAGAAAGAAAATATAAAACATACCTTCTCTGATATTGTATTAGAGATTATTTTATATTTTCTTTATAAAAAAGAAATTCATTCATGACTTTATGAAGATTGTTTATGAAATTACTATTTCTTTATGAAAATTCATTTAAAACAGAATCTAGAAATGTAAAGATTTTTCTTCTTGATCTAAAAGAGTTATAATTTTACTAATGATAAGTTTGATCACAGTATGTAATTTATTCCAATGAAAGTCCAGAAAACCTACTTTCTGCAAAGACTTTTTCATTTTAAATCTGCTGTTTATGATTTTTTGAATGAAATAAGATGACCACTAACATTAATTTCTATTATAATTGTAAATATAGTGGCAAGATACATAATAATCTCTTAAAGTATTTTCTGAAGCTTAGCAATGAAGTGATACACTTACTAGGTATTATTTACATTGTTAAACTCTAACAGTTCTTCAACATTTGAATAACTAAATAATGATATGGTTTGCCATATGTTTCCATTTAATGAAGCCTTGTATTGATACTTAAATGCTTCATTAAGTCACAAGCTGCCAAAATAAGTAGTTTTTCTCTTGTCATAAATGTGACATGGTTTAACTAAAGTCTTGTCATTTTAAAAATTAAGAATGCTTTTATTCTGCATACGTTATAAGCAACATTTCTCTCAATATTTCAGGTTTAGATACAAAATATTTTTAGGAAGCTGACATTGTAGTTTGGGAATTTTTGTGCACAATTTTCTTGTCAGTAGAAGGTTGTATGAGTTGTTATAACTATCATTTCATCATAAACTAAACAAAGTTTATATGCCATTTTCAAAAGCTTCTTGAAGTGACACCTGTTTCATTAATAACAACAACAATAATAAGCTTAAAAAGTCTTCGTCTGAGCTGTAAACACCACATAAAAACCATAATTTTACTAAAATCATATTTCTGATGCATCAAGTTGCCTTGAAAATGACAAGTTCAAAAAATGACAAGTTTAGCTATTCTGAAAGAACACATACGGCTTGGAACAATTAATATCAGAATTCGCCTTTTTACCATGTCTATGAAATACCAAAGACTGACTTAAAACACAATCATTTTTGTACATGTACATAAGGTCTAATTGATGTCTATCTTGAGCAAAAAGGAAGCTGTGAGATCTTGATATGTTGTTTTCTAGACTAGATTGGATAGAAGAAATTTCAAGCATGAATAAGTGATTATTTCCAGGTTGGTTCATCAAACATGGCTACATAAAAGATCATATATAGCAGTTGACAAATAGTGTATTTTGCAAAACCAACCTTTCAGAAGAAATGAGGCACTGCCATGTTTCACTATTGATTTCTGATACATGTGTTTGAGTAGATATTAAGTGTTACTTAAAACTTAAAAAAATATAGAATCAGTAAAATTTATCTAGGACTCTAAAACGTAATCATTTCCTTTTCAATTGTAATTCATGTAGTTTATTTTAATTTAGATTCTCAAATAAAATGTTTTTTTGAAAATATTAAACTATATATTTGTATTTAACCTCTAAAATTATGTTTTTCTTCTTTCTCTTCTTTATGTATCCATTACTAAAAATTACCCCTTACCCCCTATTAATATGATAAGAAAACTCAGTATTTGCTTGCAGAAGAAAATACATAGAAGTATGTATGAAATGAAATCTCAAATGCCTATGGGATAGCCAGTAACCTAAAATTGGTGTAAAATAAGAGACTTTAGTAGAGTCTGTGGCTAAATGCTTTAACTAAAGGTATTCAAGTCAAAACGGCAGACAAAACAATATAGCAACCACGATGTTTGAGTCAAACAAAACATATTTAGTAGTTTCAATTTGGACCAAAAGACCACAAATTTTTATCCCTGGCATGGAGATTCCCAACTAATAAACATTGGTAATACATAATTTACATTATAATATTATATCCAATGTTCTCTACAACATGCTGTTAATTTATGTTATATTAAATCATTGTCACTTTTAATTTTTCTAATTTTTATTTTCTTTTTTTTCCCTGTCTCTTCATACCACAGTGCCTAACAGTAGCAATGAACTTTAAAAATAAATAGCAAACCATGGGGTGAAAATAGAAACAACATTATTTTCATTAGACACCAACATGTTTCTCAGTAAGAGTCACAATAGCATTATTGTTGTTATCTATAGTATCATCTAACTCATTGATATATACATATATCATTGCTAAAGAAGGCCCAACTTGAGCCCAACATGCCGTAGGAGATGCTTGTTTCTAATTATGAATCTACTAACTTCATCATTCTTTTATGCAAAATTATTTATTCTATCATCAAGGTTGGTATGGTAGAAACTGCCCAACACCTTGCCAAAATGCAAGTTTGATCAATTAACCTAGTAACCTTATCAGGAAAGGAAAGGAGAATTGTTTGATATAATATGCTATATTATATCAATTATAATATAATTTGTTTGATATATATACTCCCACCATGAGATACACCACTTGCTATAAAGTGTTGTTCCTCAGGAAGCTCACAGTTCAATGTTGGAGGCCAAGTGATAAACAGTAAGAATCCACAAAACAATGAGTCATATTAATAGCATGCACATGAAACTATGGGAATAGAGAGTTCATATACACAACTCTCATAAAAAGAGTCCAGAATGGTATCTCAAATGTTTAACAGAAGTATGGAATCATGCACTCTGTTTTTTGGTTACCTTTGCAAAAATTTGAAAGATAAAGTTTGTTTAAAACGTCAATTAAGACGGTGGGTCCTGAAACTGGCGGTTCATGAGAATCACGTGGGTACTATTTAAAACTACAGCCCCCAATCTTGTTGATTCTAGTTTGGTAGGTAGGAGGTGATTTCTAAAATATGTAGTATTTAAGACTTTGTTAAGATGATTACTTTCAGGCACTGGTTATTCAAAATGTGCTCAACAGTTTTGCAGTGTCTCACCTGGAAGCTTGTTAGAAATGCAATATCTGAGGCCTTATCAAAGACTTATTTAATTGGAATCTGCATGTTCACAGAGTTGCCAGGTGGTTTGTGTGCATGTTACAATGTCAGATGCTTTGGATTAAGGTGCTGGGAGCCTGATAGACCCTTACTGGGATTGTGACTAAGACTTGCTCTTGTTAGATTCCAGAGGTGACAAGAGACTGACTAAAACAGGCTTAAGTCTTGAGATTGACATTGGCTCCAGAATGCCAAAGTACTGCTACTTCACCATAAGAAATGGCATCTGTCACAAAGTCCAGAGTATTCAGATCAACATAAGTAGCATCTTCTCTTCTAATAGGGCCAACTATCTGGAAAGCCAAATTGCAATCGGAAGAAATTTGGAGGACCTCCCCCAAAGTCATTAGTGAGGTTAGCTAGAGGAACATTGCTCATGTAGACATTGAATGGAAATAACCCTTTGAACAAGACTCTCCTCTGGAGAGTGTAATGGCAAAGTTCTTTATCTGATCCCTTTTGTGTGTGTACTCCACTGTTTATCTTCTATAGAGAGCTTCATTTCTTTCTCTTTAGCTGTATAATTTAATACTTTTGTGTGAACCACAGCCTTAATACTGTTAGCTTGCCCATTAAATATACTTGCAATGTACTAATTAATTGCTTTTTAAATTGCAAGGTATTGGAGATAGCCCTTGGATTGCAAAGACTAGAACTACCCCATATCACCTGATTGAAAGAAATAATTATTTTTCATTACATTCTCTTAACTCAGTGCTTTTAGGGCTTGTTGTATTTCACCTAGGTGTTGGTTTTATAGTTTAAATTATATCTTTATCATTTCAACATTTTGGGGGAATTCTTCAGTGTAATTCTCAAGTATTAATGATTATTATCTTTTCTAAGATTATTAAATGCTTACAAAATATTTATTTAATAATACTTTAAAATGGATGAAGACAGAGAGAATCTCAGTAATTGGGCAAAATGAAAAGAGTGCCATTAAGTTGCTTCAGATTTATTTTTATTAATCTCTCCTTTGTGATGTTTAGTTTAGCAATGAGGAATTTTAAAGGAGATCAGAGATGGATAATTAACTATTCTCTATTTTCTTGTTTCTAAAGTTTAAAAAATATGTTCTTAGCAACACAAATATTAATTAGATGCTAATTAATAATTTTACCCATGAAACATTTACAAAACAAATATGCAAATCCTTATAAACCAACTTGCACTCTGGTGATAATTAGGCTATCATTATATTCAGGAGCAATTCTGATGAATGCATAAGATTTTAAGAGTATGACCTAATGCTAATACGGTAAAAACTTAAAACATTTTTTTTCATAATTTTTTCTCTCTGTAGCTTATAAGAAGAACGCATTTGTAAGACTCATATTTAAATTAATTTTCTACTTTAGTATTTCATAATCCTTGCAACTGTAGCCACCAATCTGATCTAGTTTAATGGTTCTTTTTTTCAGGTTTTTTAAGAAACAGATTTTATTGCACTTTAGGTTCTGGGGTACATGTGTGGAACATGCAGGATTGTTGCATAGGTACATACATGGCAATGTAGTTTGCTGCCTCCATCCCCATCACCTGTATCTGGCATGTCTCCCAATGTTATCCCTCCCCAACTCCCTACCCCCTGCTGTTCCTCCCCTAGTCCCCACCAACAGACCCCAGTGTGTGATGCTCCCCTCCCTGTGTCCATGTGTTCTCATTGTTCAACACCCGCCCATGAGTGAGAACATGTGGTATTTGGGTATTTGATTTTCTGTTCTTGTGTCACTTTGCTGAGAATGATGGTTTCCAGATTCATCCATGTCCCTACAAAGGACATGAACTTATTGTTTCTTATGGCTGCATAGTATTCCATGGTGTATATGTGCCATATTTTCCCTGTCCAGTTTATCATTGATAGGCATTTGGGTTGGTTCCAGGTCTTTGCTATTGCTAACAGTGCCACAATTAACATATGTGTGTGAACGTATCTTTATAATGGAATGATTTATAATCCTTTGGATATATACCAAGTAATGGGATTGCTAGGTCAAATAGAATTTCTATTTCTAGGTCCTTGAGTAATCACCATACTGTCTTCCACAATGGTTGAACTAATTTACACTCCTACCAACAGTGTAAAAGTGTTTCTGTTTCTCCACATCCTCTCCAGCATCTGCTATTTCCTGACTTTTTAATGATCACCATTCTAACTGGCATGAGATGGTATCTC